>LNAC01000014.1:6758135-6770917 GCA_002007465.1 Ailurus styani
TTATTTCACAGAGGGAGAGAGATCACAAGGAGGCAGAGAGGCAGGTAGAGAGAGAGGGGGAAGCAGGCTCCCTGCTGAGCAGAGAGCCCGATGCGGGCCTCGATCCCAGGACGCTGAGATCATGACCTGGGCTGAAAGCAGAGGCATTAACCCACTGAGCCACCCAGGCGCCCAAGGACTGTCCACTTTTGATGGAAACTTGTACTCAGCATGTAAGAGGGACTCAGCTGTTTTCAAAGTAGTTTCGTGAGTAGGCGAGGGACCGTCCTAAGACATCTCTCTAAGCATCCCCGAGGTCCGATCACGTTGGCTGGGTAATGTTGGCAAGAGAAAGCCCGGCAGCCTGAAAATAAAACTTCAAAAACTCCTCTTCCCAATTTTTTGGTCCATTTTACACTCTCCTTTCGGGAGAGAGGCAGCAATGACAGGTTACTTGGAGACGCATTTTATCTCGTAGGCCAGTGCTCAGGAGCTCGGTGGTTCTCTGATTTACCCGTCCTCTCTGTTTGCTCACTGTCAGTTGGTCTCACAGCCTTATGGTAGTGCCCCCCTGGTTCTCTGATTTACCCACGAGTCGGGGGCCCTGAGTCAGCCTGTCTGTGGGTGCAGAGTGGCGGGGTGGCGCTCCCGATGGCGGTGTGGGCCCAGCAGAGGGGGGGACAGGATGAGGGCGTGTCACTCGAGGGTGGGGGGGGTAGGAGTGCACACGGATGGTGTTGCCTCCCCCGCCAGTGCGGATAACTTCGTCTCTTGTTCCCGTTGACCCAGGGTCATCTTCTCGGTTAGGGAGACGTAGGAAGACCCTTCCGGTCAACCCTGCCACACTCTGTCCTTCACAGCGGAAATCACCCTTAAGAAGGGTGTCTTTTTTAGTATTACAGAAAGTCGAGGCTTAGGTCAGCATTTTATAGCTTGGAGAAGATTTGTTACTCTCTTGGCAAGTGTGGGATAACTGCTGAACTGCAGCCTCTCACCCGGAAGCGGCTGGAACCCAAATCCTGGGATGGCACGTGCTGTTCTTGCCCAGAGCATGTGGGGTGACTGCACGGCGTAGGGTGGGCTCCAGTTTCTGGTTTCGTCCGAGTTACAGCTCAAAACGCCGTGCACATCGAGGGCCTGGCCTCCGCCTGTCCCCGTGCGGGTGACAGTGGCTGGAAGGCCACACGGGGTGTTAGGAGCTTGCTCACCTGTGAGGATCTGCTGCTCCTTCGAGACAGGTTTCGGACATCGTGGTGCCTCTTGAGAAACTTGAAGAAGCGGACTGGTGATCAACAGAAGCACTTTGTGAGAGCAGAACGCGAAGTAGGTGCAGAGTCGTGTGCACATATTTACGTGTTCTTGGCTTTCCTCCGTAGGCGAAAAACAGGCAGACCCAGGATAAGAGAGAGAAGAGTAGTGTTTGGAGTGAGATCAAGCTGTTGAGGAAGGAGCTGAAGGAGAGGGAGGAGGCTGCGATGCTGGAGACCCTCAGGTTGGCAGCGGTGGTGCTGGCGACAAACACAGGTGAGGGATGCCGGTGCTGGCTGTGGCCCCCCGGAGGGGCCGGGGGGCGCTCTCCCTTCCGCCGTTTCTTGGGTTCGGAGCGGGGGGCGGGGGATGGGGGTGTAGAGTTGTCTGGAAACCGTGGGTAGCATCCACTAGTGAGTTTTCCTGGTGAGGAAATTTTCAGTAACACACTCCGTTTGTTTCATCGATCCCGGTACAGGGGTGTTCAGGTTTCCTCCTCTTGAGCGAGCTTCTGTCTTCAAGGAATTTCTTATAATCTAACCAATCGTATGCGCAGCTCTAAAGTTGTTTGTATCATCCCCTTATTGTAGAAACACCTGTGGCGTCTGTCATGACATCGCTGATTTCGTTCCTGGCCCGGGGGCTTGGAAATTGGGTCCCCTCCTCCCTGGAGCTTTCTGCTCTCTGTGTTCAGTGATTTTGCAGTGCCGACTCTGAAAGGCCTGTAGCGTCATCCCGCATGGCCGCTGAAGCCTCCAGCTTAGGGGGCAGGAAGGATGGGGCAGAGTCCCTCCTCCGGAAGCAGCAGGTCTGTGGGGCTTGGCCGAGGGGCTCAGTGTGTGTGTTGGGGCACACTTTTTCCAACCCTTCGGCCTCACTTCCTGTTGGTGCGGAGCCAGGGGTGAGCCAGCCATGAGCGCTTGGGGCCTCCTCGCGTCTTGCACACGCATGCACACAGCCTGACGGGTGTGTGTGGCCCTCCGGGTTCCCCCAGGACAGGCTGGAGCTTTTCTCGCTCCCTGATTCTTCCTTGGAGGCTTTCTGGTTACCTCTTGGTCGCTGCAGCTGTGCGAGTTGCCTCAGAGAGTCGGATGGTTTTGGGCAACCGCCCCGGAGGAAGGTCTGTCTGCCCCGGGGCAGCTCCGAGTCGGGGGAAGTAAAGACAGTCCTGAGTGTGGGGTCTCCCGGGGAGCCGGCCGACAGCCCCAGGCGTGGCATTTCCCTGGAAATGGGGCTTCAAGGGAGCTCTACCTCCTCGCGGTGGGTTTTCCCCACGATGGCTGACCTTTGGCTTCAAGGCTCCCACAGAACTGGGGGCCCAGGCAAGGCCTTTCCCGTAGGAACATCGCAGAGCTCACTGTTCTGTCCCAGACTGAACCACTTTTTTTTTTTTTTTAAAGGTTTTATTTAGTAGAGAGAGCACAGAGGGAGAGGGAGAAGCAGACTCCCCGCCGCGCAGGGAGCTGGGTACGGAACTCAGTCCCAGGACCCTGAGATCATGACCTGAGCCGAAGGCAGCTGCTTAACCAACTCAGCCACCCAGGCGCCCTGAGAGCCATGTCTTTTAAAACAAACATTTCGTGGGTTGCTGCAAGCCTTCAGTTACTTTCCGGAGTTCTGAGAAAGTGCATTCTGCCGATGCTGCCGGTGTTGTTGTGGCGTTAGTGGAGGGAGAGGGTTTCCAGAGGTCCTTCTCCACCTGACCACATCTTTAAATGTGGCGCTTGCTGGAAATCACAGTGCGGCCTCCCCCCAACTCGGCAAGGTCAGCTTGTGGCCTCTCTCCCGTCCTGTCGGGTGGGAAGTTTGACTGGGTCTCCCGGACCTGCTTCTCTTTGCACCGTGAAGTCACGTGCATACTCTGAACCCGCCAAGTCCTGCCTCTTCCGGCAGCTTCTCCAGCCACCCTTGCAAACCCCGTCCCGCAAGGGGGCTCATTAAGACACACGTCTGAGTCTCAGAATCATTTGTTAAAGCCCCCCCGCCTGTGGCGGCACCTTACCTACTTTGTCTGTGTTCGGGCGCGCGTGGCATGTTAGGATTTGCTCATGGTAATAGGCCTGTGCGGTTCAGGCGGTGCCCACGTCTATAGATGAGGAACAGCCTCAGGTGGGTGGCCTGCCTGGGCTCACTGCTGGTTATGAGGCTTGTGTAAGGCCCGGGTCTCGCTCACGTGTGAACTCTTGGCAGGGCACGGCTGTTCCGAGGAGGAGCTGGTGCCGTTGTCAAGTACACGGGCTTCTCTCCTCCCCGCCGGACTGACGCTTGGTTAATTGTACTGTGTGTCCAAGAGAACATTTTACGGGGGAATTAATTAAGCTCTAGATTTAGGAAACGGTACTGAAGTGGTACTTAGAAATCAGACGTTCTTCCAGACCTTGGTCCCAGCCCCAAGGGGCGATTGATTCTGGTGCTTGGAATGTTGGGGTGGCCCTTGCCTAGGGGCACACTGCCCCACACTGACACGCAGGTGGGCTGGAACAGACGTTCTTAATATTCTTCCCAAGTGTTTATTCCAAGATGCACGCTTCTTACACAGTCTTAACGCCAGACCGGGTTCCGAACCGCCTGGCCTGTTGGTGTCTCTCTCGGTGAGATCGCAGCTGCTGGGACGCAGTCAGCACCTTCGGTAAAGGCTTGTGGTTCCGATTTCACCAGGTGCTTCTTCTGACGGCCCTCTGAAGCTGCTGCCTGACGGCCACTTCGACGTGGTGATCATCGATGAGTGTGCGCAGGCTCTGGAAGCCAGCTGCTGGATCCCCCTGCTGAAGGCCAGCAAGTGCATCCTGGCTGGAGATCACAAGCAGCTGCCCCCCACCACCGTCTCTCACAAGTAAGAGCTCTGCCCATGGTGGCCTTCTCTGCCCTCCCTGCCACCCTGTCGGTCTGACCCGGGGCGTGGCGGCTGAGAAGCCCTGATGTGCCCTCCTCTGTGGGTCTCCTGCCTGTTTGATTGCGCACTGGTGTAGGTGTCGGGTGGGTCAGGCCGCGTGTACCCGCGCTCGGGTTGTAGCCACTATGTGCGTCTCTGTGGTCACAGCACCTGGCACGGTGCCCAGTCCGGGCTGGTTGAATGAAGTTTCCCCGGCGCGGCCAGCAGGTTGATGTCCCTGTTTCCGCCGGGTGGAGTCCGAGAGATGGTTCTGTGGGCAGACTGACTGGCCTCTGGGTCAGTCAGCTTCCGGCCTGGCGTGGAGTCTTCGCGGTGTGTCCTGTGGGCACATCCTGAGACCTAGGCCACAGGGAGCGACTCTGTAGGCTCCGGTCCCGTGCGCCGTAGTCGCGGTGGCGGTCCTGAGTGTGAGCGAGCTCAGCGGCCCCCAGCCCCGTCCTCACCTCATTCCCACCGCTCCCCTCGCCCACTGCTCCGGCCACGCTGGCCTCCGGTGCCCTTGCTGCTGGATCCCCCTGCTGCTCTGGACGGCTCCTTCCCGGACTCGGGGCGGGACGGCTCCTTCCCGGACTCGGGGCGGGACGGCTCCTTCCCGCACTCGGGGTGGGACGGCTCCTTCCCGCACTCGGGGCGGCCTTGTCCTCCGTTCAGCACGCTCCTGGGTGAGCCCCGTCCGTGCCCCCCCGTGCCCACCCTGTCTCAGCGCCTCTCAGTGTTTCTGCGCACTCACCACTCCCTCGCGGTGGTGCGCGTCGGTCTGTCGGTCCTCCGGCCGTCCCAGCTAGGAGGTAAGTCACAGAGCAGGGACGCCCCCTCCCCGCTGGTGGGACGCATGCCGGCTAGTTCTCCGCTGCAGTTGGGACTGGCAGCCGCCTCGCCTGTGGCTTTGGCTTGAGCTGTTTCCAGTAGGTGTCCGTATTGGAAGAGGCTGACCGCGTGGTCTTATGAGCTTGCCGAGCGAGGGCCCTTGACGTACTGGGAGTTGTCCCGCGGTTTCCGTATCCCTGGCCCGCAGGGAGATGGTGTGCCTTCGTGGTGAAGAGATGGTCATGGCTCTGCAGCTCCCCGGCTGGGCCGCCTTGGGCTGGTCACTCGACCTCTCTGTGTCTCGCTGTCTTCCTGGGACAGTGGGAAGCATATGAACTACCTCCCGAGGTTTTGTGAGGATCCAGTGAGTTAGGAGGGGTCAGGTGTGCAGAGTAGTTCCTGGGAGCCGCCGCGTGAATGTTATCTGCAGTCATGGTGAGCTCGGGTTGCTTGTGGCTGACGTGTGTCGCAGGGTTAGAGGTTCCAGCGGCGAGGGTTTGCTGCTGCTGCTGTAACAGATCACAGACGTAAATGGTGGAGATCGACGGTCTCCGGTTCTGGACGTTGGAAGTCCAAACTCTGTGTCCGAGGGTCACGGTGAGGGCAGTGGCAGGGGAGCTCCTTCAGCTTCCGGGGGTGCCTCACTCCTTCAACTGGGCCCCCCTCCACCTGCAAAGCCTGCAGACTTCAGCTCTCCGTCTGGTCACGTCTTCTCCCCTGAGCCTGACCCTCATGCCTCCCTTTTAGAAGGACCCTGTGATTGCACCGGGCCCAGCTTCACGTCAGGTCACACGGTCGCAGGTCCCGGGGTGAGGACACGGGCATCTCTGGGGTGACCGCACCCTTAATTTTCCATCCGTACGTGGCGGGGGTTGGGTTCTGAGGCTCGAGCCCTGCCTTCCTCCCCGGCCCCTGGTTTCAGGCTGGACGCGGGGACTCAGGCCCCCTCCCCGGTTGCTGTCTCGGTGCAGGGCCGCGCTGGCGGGGCTGTCGCGGAGCCTGATGGAGCGGCTGGCGGAGGAGCACGGCACGCGGGCAGTGCGGACGCTCACGGTGCAGTACCGCATGCACCAGGCCATCATGCGCTGGGCCTCGGACGCCCTCTACCACGGGCAGCTCACCGCCCACCCTTCCGTGGCGGGGCATCTCCTGCGGTGAGTGGCCTGCTTCTGCCCCTCCCGCCTGCCCTGCCTTCCCCGGGCCCCCCGAACCACGTTCAGGAGGGATTTTAGGGTCAGAGTCACCCGTGAGGCTGTTTTCAGGAGGGGAGAGCTGGACTGGGGCGCTCGGTCTCTGGCGTTCTTCACGCCTCGGATTTCCCGTGGAGTGGCCCTGTTCTCCTGCGGGAAGAGTCCGGGCCTGCGGGGTGACGGGAGACGTGAGTTCTGTTGTCAGGACCCCAGCTCCCCTTTATTGCCCTGGCCGCACATGCTCAGTCCCCCGCTGTGTGCAGGGACCTCCCAGGAGTGGCTGCCACGGAGGAGACGGGCGTCCCCCTGCTGCTTGTGGACACGGCCGGCTGCGGGCTGTTTGAACTGGAAGAGGATGACGACCAGTCTAAGGGCAACCCTGGTGAGCCTGCCCGGATGGGGCCAGCTTTCTGGCTGACACAGACCCTGAGCGCCTCTCCGTAGAAGCCAGAGTGTCTGCAGTTACCGACTCAGAGGAGCTGAGCGAGGGGGGCGGGGGGAGCCCGTCCCCGATGAGCTGGGGGGTTCGAGGCCGACAGGAGCACTCGCGGCGCCCTTCTCAGCGGCGGCGCTGGTGCAAGGGGAGGAGTAGGCCGGGGAGCGCCTAGTGGCTGAGCTCGGCCTGCTCAGCCTTGGGCGAGAGCCTTGCTCACCCACGGCACCAGCCTGCCGGCTTGCACGCTCAGTGCTGCTGGGTAAACTGAGGCTCGGCTGGCTAGGTCTGCAACCCTGTGGCTCAGGGCGTTACCCCGGCACGGTGTAAGATCCGCTTGTCGAATTGGGCGGAGGGTTGAAGGAGCTAGCACGAATGATGGGGGTCAGCGTGGGGTGACCTGGGCCGACAGCCCGCTTGCTGCCCGCCAGGTGAAGTGCGCCTCGTCAGTCTGCACATCCAGGCTCTGGTGGATGCTGGTGTCCAAGCAAGCGACATTGCCGTCATCACGCCGTACAACCTGCAGGTGCGAGGGGACCGCTTTGTGTGTCGGTGGGGCACAGTTACCCCCAAGTGCCTGAAGGACAGGGGTCATCTAGCGTTTGCGGCTGTAAACGGCAGGTGGAATCAGCCGCCTCATGACAGCCTCACCCAGTGTTTACGACTGGATCTGGGGTTCACGTGACTGCAGAGAGCGTCTCTGTCTGTCTGCCCCTTGTACTTGCTCTGCCCCGTCCCTGCTTCCCTGGTTGGCTTCGTTTTCTGGCCACCTGCTGGGGGGCCCTGCCTGCCTTGGGCTGACTCCATCCTTACACGGCAGCCCCGGGGACCCCGGTCCCTCCACGGCCTCTCCTACAGGCTTTCAGCTTTGAATCTTACGAGTCTGGCTCCGGCCCCCGCCCCTGAGCTGCTTGCTGTGGCTGGAGCAGGGTCCTTGCCCGTGTCTGGGCCAGCGGGAGCAACTGTCGCCTGCTCCTTTCTTTTCGGGGTTTCTCACATTTTCTCTCTGTGCCTTCGTGCTTGTCAGTGAAGCCTGTCCTTCTTGGTGGGAAGATGCAGCTGCAGCAAAATACTGTGAGGTCTGCAGGTCTCGGTTGCCACCCCTTCCTGGTTCACAGGCATCACCCCCACGGGCGTCTGTCCAGAGCCAGGGTCGGTGCTGGGCTGCGGGGCTCTGTCGGACCTGTTCGTGTGCTGCTCTGAGTTTGTGTGTTTGCTGAGCTGTCGGACGGTGGTGGTGGCTGCGCGGCCGCGGGAGGCCCTCTGCTGAGTCCAGGGGCAGGGTTCTGAGGCTGCCCGGGCCTGAGCTGAGCTGAGGACACGCCTTACTTGGGTTCCAGGTGGACCTGCTCAGGCAGAGCCTTGCCCACAGGCACCCCGAGCTTGAAATTAAGTCTGTCGATGGCTTCCAGGGCCGAGAGAAGGAGGCTGTGGTCCTGTCCTTCGTCAGATCCAACAGGAAAGGTACATGGGGGCTCGGCAGGGTTCCCTGGGGCGGCCCAGAGGACGGACTGGGGTTCCGCTAGGGGCTGTGCTGGGCGGCGCGAGAGCACGGGCAGGGAGTGGGGGGGCAGTGGGGCTGGTCCGGAGCCCGCTGGGGGTCAGTGCCACGGGGGCGGGCGTGGTCCCGGGGTGCTGCGGGGGTGGGGCGTGGTGCTCCCGGCGGAGGGAACCGAGCGTGAGGCCGAGCAGCACCGGTGTGTGGGCGCACTCCCCAGGGCTGCCCGGAAGCCGTGCCTGGGACGGGGAGGCCCCTGGAGCACAGAGCTTGGTTTTTGGCCTCAAGGTGCCGTTAGCGTCAGGGCCTGGCTTTTGTGTTGCTACGGTTTGTGGTTATCCCGTTCCCCGTGGTACCCAGAAACGGGTTGCCTGGGCTTTGTGAGGCACTGTCAGTGGAGAGCCGAGGTCCAGTGAGAGAGGGGGGTCGGCCGCTGGAGGTGCTAAGGTGCTGGAGCGCCCCTCGCGCTTTCCCCGCTGCCGGCTGCCGTCACCCCCCGGGCTGGGCTGAGGGAGGGGGCCGTACTCGGAGATGAGCGGTGGTTTGGTATCTGTCATGTCCCGACCGCGTGCGGTTGGAGCCAGACTTGGGGAGCCCTGAGCACCTGCACGGGCTGCCGGGTGGGGGCGGGCCGGTGCTCGGTGGAGGAGGGGTGTCGGTTGATGCCCGTGGTGACCCGTACTGCTCGGGTGCAGGAGTCCATTTCCCGTTCCTTAGTCCCGGGTCTGCAGTGCCACTGACCCCTGGCTTGTTCGTAGGTGAAGTGGGCTTCCTCGCTGAGGACCGGCGAATCAACGTTGCTGTCACCCGCGCTCGGCGCCACGTGGCCATCGTGTGCGATTCTCGCACCGTCAGCAGCCACGCCTTCTTGAAGACTCTGGTGGATCACTTCACAGAGCACGGGGAAGTGCGCACGGCCTTTGAGTATCTTGACGACATCGTCCCTGAAAACTACTCCCACGAGAGTTCTCAGGGCCACGGCCAAGCCGGGGCGAAGCCCCATGACTCCGCGGCGTCGGCCAGGAAGGCTCCTGGGGGCCGGCCACGGGAGGGGGCCCAGGGGGCCAGAGCAGCTGCGGGGCTGGAGCGGAAGAGGCCGGGTGGGAAACCCTCGGGCCCTGAGGGCCCTTCTCAGCCCAGCCTCAACGGAGGCAGCCCAGAGGGCGCAGGGAGCAGAGACCGTGCAGAACACTTCAGGGCCAAGATCGCCGAGTTTGTGGCGAGCGAGAAAACTCAGCTGGAGTTTCCTGCTTCCCTGAACTCCCACGACAGGATGTGGGTCCACCAGATAGCCGAAGAGCACGGGCTGAGGCACGACAGCTCCGGGGAAGGGAAGAAGAGGTTCATCACCGTGAGCAAGAGAGCCCCACCAGCCCCGCCGTCTCCAGCAGGGGCCGGCAGCCACACCCCTGTCGGTCCCACGGCCCCCGGCCCCGCCCCCACCGAGCGCCCTGCTGGGGAGCAGAGCAGCCAGGACCCCCTGGATCTGAAGGCCTTGCACCTGGAAAGGCTGCAGAGGGAGAAGAGCAGGCAGGAGTGGCCAGCCAGGGACGGGCCAGCCGGGTCCGGGCAGCAGGCCTCATGCTCCAGGCCGCGCACGTTACCAGAAAAGAAGAAGAAAGAAGCAAAAGGTACTTGGGTTCACCTAATGGGGGTACGGGCTTGGTGTCTCCTTCACTGGGGTGTTTGCCCCACTTAGAGCCTGCTTGCCACCTTCCAAAAGGTTTAGGATTTCCTTTGGTTGCTACTGCCCTCATTCTTCATCTTGTTACTTTAATTGGTTTGACGTGAGCTCCCTGAGGGCAGTGATTGGTCACGGTGGCCTTCGCGTCCCTAGATCCTCAGGCAGGGCCGGGCAGGTAGGGGGCCCTTGGGGTGCACGTACTGCAGGCGAAGAGCCTGGAGGAGGAGACGAGGACGGTGGACAGGAGCCCTCGGGCCGTCGTAGGTCCCGTGCTGGGCGACAGCCTTGTTCTGCTGGACGCGAGCGGCACGCACGTCTGCTGGCCCGCGTCCCGGACCCCTTCCTGCCCGCGGTGGCTGTGTGTGGGCGTGCCCCGTGGGCTCTGCTCCGCCCCCCGGCCTGCACTGCGGTCGCGCATCCACGGGCACTAAGCTTGAAGAGCTGGGTTTTCTGAGGCCTCTGGGTAGCCTTTCATTCCTCCAGCTGCTGTTCCTCTCCGAGCAAGACCGTGAAGCTGTTCACATCTGCTCTTGCTTCACTGAGTTCCTGTGAGCAAAGCTGCACACGCGTGACTCCTGGTCTTGGAAAGCAGCTTCGGGCCCGGGGCTGTAGCCGATCCGCTCCGTGGGATTTAGTGAGTAGCTGCTTTGTGCCCAGCGCTGTGCTGAGGAGTAAGATTGCCCCTGCTCTCGAGGAACGAACGTTCGGGCGGAGGAAAGAAATGTTGAGTGCTTTTCTGAGCTACACTGAGAAGATGCTTCGAGCCGTGAAGGGCAGGTGCCGGGACACTGTGAGGGTGGGACCTGGCCTGCCCTCTGGGAGGTGTGTGGTGTGCTCACTTGAGGACAGTGTCCTGGCGGAGACTTTGCCCCGTTTAGGCGATGGGAGCACCTTTAAGCAGCTACCTTCTGAATTCCCCTTGCCCCTCAGGCTCAGATCGTGACCTGTGCAGTTGGTCCCTAGACTCTGCTGAGGTCCCTGCAGCTGAGAAGCAGAAGTCAGTCTGAGCAGGCCCCTAGGGCCTTGGCCGGCGGCCCCTCAGGGAAGGGTGCCGCTGAATGCATTGAGAGCTGCCTGCCACTTGGGAGGGTCAGGGGAGCGACAGGCGCTCGGTCCTGTGGGAGCAGCGGTCAGGACTCTGAGGTCTCATTTCTGGGTCGGGGCCCGAACACTTATGTGCCTGGTCCCTGCATCTTCTCTGTTTCCTGAAGATACTGGCGAGCAGTGAGCACCTTGTCAGGCCTCTCCAAGCCTCCTGCTGCTGCTCCTGGGCCTCAGCACGTCTGTCCCTCCCCTGCCCTCCGCTGCCCGGCCAGCCGGCACACGCGAGTGCAGGAGAGCTGGACTCCGCAGCCCGTCTGGGGTGAGGGAGGAGGGCTGGGGGCACCTCCCCATTTACCGGGGACCGTGGCAGAGTTGCACCTGCACGGAAGGGCTGGCGTGGCCGTGGCCGACTCAGGTGCCTGCAGGCCAGTGGGGCTGAGGTCACGGTTGCCCCTGGGTCCCCTCCGCGGCCAACCGTCCTGTGTGCCGGGTACTGCGGCATGCCAAGTACGAAGAATTCACTCAGGGAATCGGCATCCCGGCACGTCTTGTCTGTGCTGCCCCAGGTCACTGGCAACGGCCGCCTGGCGGATGCCTTCCTGGTGTTCCCTGTGTGTCCGCGTCCGTGTGTTTGGGTTACGTGTTTATGTTTCACAGAGCTACAGTTACACGTGATCTCATCTTTGTTTTCCACTTGTGAACGTTTTCCGATAACTTCAAAAGATTTCTACGTACTGGGTCAGTACCATTGAGGTCCCCTAACATTATGACCTGCAAATACACTGTGATTCATCCGAATGCGCTGTTGTTTCCCTGGTACGGTTCACGTTGTAAGGAGCGTCCTTGTGTTTAGGTATTTTCTTGAGTAAAGAGAATGGACTTTTCGCGGGCACTTTCCATGCCAGCCCCTTCTAGGAAGTCCGCGTGTGCCCACACCTCCTGGCGGGCACAGGTTATAGCCACTGAAGGAGGGCCGCTCTTGGCTGGACGGACACCAGGCTTGACTGAGGGCCATTTACCTGATCACTGTGAACGGAGAGCAGGCAGCTGGGCGTGGCAGCTCGGTGGGGCACCTGTGGGTCCGACGTCCCTGTTCTTCTCTGTTTGAGTGACCCTTTTCTTCCCCTAGGACAGGCGGCTGTCGATTTGCCCGGCGAGGAGGACTTTGAGGCTCTGGTTGCGGCCGCCATCAAGGCTGATAACACCTGCGGCCTCGCTAAGTGCACGGCCAGCGTGGTGACCCTGGGCCAGCTCTGTCTGCACTGCGGCCGCCGGTTCTGCCTCAGCCACCACCTGCCCGAGGTACGGCGGGCGGGGCTGGGGGGTCTCCAGGGCTCTGGGCAGCTCCACACACACATGGCCATTGGTCGTGAGCACTGGGTGTTTCCGAATAGACCTAGACCCATACTTTGATTTGAACGCATCAGGGTATGAGGAAGTGGGAATTCTGGGCAGAGAGGATTTTGTTCCGGTGTCTTTGGGCTCCGTCACTGGGTTAGGCCTAGGGGAGGTGGGAGGTGGGGCCTCTGGCTTCGGGTCTGAAATGGGCTGGCTACCCAGCTGCGTTTTCATTCATTTCTTGAGCTCGTTTGGATGGGGCTCTCCTCTGCCAGGCGTGGGAGCTGGGGCCCAGAGCAGGCTTCATCTCTGCCGCCGAGGGGCGAGGACCTGTGGGGACCTGGGTTTTGAGACCACCTCTGGCGCCATGTGCTGACCGTGCTGAGAGAGGACCCGGTGCCAAGCTGGCGGCAGGGGTGGGGCTGGGCTGGGGCGGGCACGTGTGAGGGCCCCCGGGAGGGGCTGCCCTCGCGCAGCTGGGAGCAGAGCGGGAGGCGGGGTGATGGAGTGGAGGCTGAGAAGCCTGTGCCCCGAGTGGTTGAGCCCTGGTTCTGGAAGCCGCGGGAGCACTGGAGGGTTCGGCCTGCCATGTTGCCGGAGCGCTGGCTGCAGCCCCGGGAAGGCTCAGGGCGAGGCTGGAGGTCGGGGGGTGGGTCGTGGAGGGGGTG
>LNAC01000014.1:6771203-6785125 GCA_002007465.1 Ailurus styani
GGAGAGCGTGGAGCGGCGGGCTTGGGCCCTGAGCGGGCTGTGGGTCACGATGGCAAGGGGCAGGAGGACTCAGAGGGGCCTTGGGTTTCTGCTTTGGGGTGGTGGGAGGTGGTGTGGGGCTCTTGGAGGTGGGCGAGGGGGCAGGTGTGGGGGAGGGCACGTGGCACCTGGGGTGTCACCGTCCCAGACGAGCCGCGTGGGTGGTGTCCTGCTCTGGGCGAGGGGCGGAGCGGCTTGATCGCAGGGAGCTCTGCTGCCTCTGAACCTGGAGAGGGCCTCCCGGGCAGGGGCTCCTCTCTCCCCACCTCCCCCCTCCCCTTCACACGCACACACACCTTCCCCTGCTCCCACACACGCGTGCATGCACAGTCTGTGTTCGTGCCTGTTGACAAAGTGTGTGGTTTTGAGAAAGCTATTTATCTAGAACGTCTAGAGGTCGTAAGGTGCGAGGTTCGGGCGAGCAGCTCACGTTACTGGCGCAGCCTGTGCGGGTCCCTGGCGCGGGGCAGGGAGAGGCGCCCGCCCTGGGCAGTGCCCACTGTAGCAGCGGCCGCTGGAAGCGTCGGGGGGCCCCAGCTCCGTGTCCCGTCTGATGAGATGCCGGCTGCGGGCAGGGCCGCATGTCCGCCTGCTCTGAGACGTTCCGGGGGATGAGGCCGTGTGGAACAAAGGGCACAGGGCTGGGCGGCAGGGACTGGGCTGTGCACACCAGCTGTCACCTGCTCCCTGTGTGACGTGGGCGAGTGAGCTCTGCTTCAGCCCGGAGCCACTGTCCCCACACAGTCCGTGGGCGGTGGGTGTGCCTCAGCCCTCGGCCCCCTACCGAGGTGCGGCGAGGAGTGGAGGACACCGGGGGTGGGGTCCCGGGCCACGTGGAGGGGCTGGCGCCACGCGGCTGTCTCTGGGAGAGCCGTGGGGGGCAGCCCGTGGGCCCAGGGCCCCCCAGAAGGGTCCGGGGCGAGCACACCCCGTGAGGGAGTGGGAGGGGGGCCAGGCAGTGCGCGGGTGGCAGGCCGCAGGGGTCTCAGTGAGCTGCGCACAGGGCTGGGGGCACTGATGAGCGAGTCCAAACTGGGTCCCACCCGGCAGTTCGCAAGGGAACACCCTTGGTCTGCGCAGCGGGGAAGCACGGGCTTTCTAGAAGGAACCTGGGATCTGCACGCTGGCTGTCATGCCTGGCGCTGGGAGGTGCTCGGAGAGTTTCCTCCCCTTTCCTCCTCTCCTTTCAAAAACAGGAGCTATGTGAGAGTTTCCTGGAGACACAGGCACTTGATCGGGGAAGGCACGTTTCGGGGCTCCCGCCCCCCGCCTGGCGCTGGGGGCAGATTACAGAGCGCGGCCTTTGGCCCGGAGGGGACGGTGGCTGGGGCGGCGAGGCTGCAGGGGCAGGCCGACAGCGTGTCGGCGTCCTGCTGTTGAGACACCGCTGCCGGCGGCCCTGTGTGTGTGCGTGCGTCAGGCCCCGACAGGGCTTGCGCAGATCCGGCCGTGCGCCGGCTTGTGTTCACAGGACAGCTCGGGCTGCGCTGAGCGCAGGGGTGCAGGGCAGGGTGCGGGTGCTCCCTGGTGTGGGGCGGGGCCTGGCTGCAGGAGGAGTAGGGAGCCCCTCCCGGACCTCGTGCTGGGGCTTCACGGTCCCTGAACGCCGTGACGGGTGCCATTGCAGGGCCTTTGTCCCCGTCTGGCTCGGCACTGACTGCTGTGTCCCCCCAGATCCATGGCTGTGGGGAGAGGGCTCGCGCCCACGCCCGGCAGAGGATCAGCCGGGAAGGAGTCCTCTACGCTGGCAGTGGGACCAAGGACAGGTCCCTGGACCCAGCCAGAAGGGCCCAGCTCCAGAGGAAGCTGGATAAGAAGCTGGATGAGCTGACCAGCCAGAGGAAGAGTAAACGGAAGGAGAAGGAGAAGTGACAGGCGACCTCTTCACACGCAGCTCCAGAGTTCCTGTCTTTGAAAAAAAACTTGTGAGGGCGAGCAGGGCTGCTTTCTGCTTCCTTGTAGCTGCCTCTGTGACAGTGTGCAACCTGACCCACCTGCCTGTACCAGAGCCGGGTGGGGCACGGTGTCTGTGGGAGGAAGGGTGGGGTTTGGGACCCTGGGGATGAGCTCTTCCGCCCTGACAGCTCTCGGAGGAGGGTGCCCAGGGCATGTGGTCATTGCCACGTGGCCCTCTCTCTGGGGTTGGTGTGCGTCGGTCCGGGTGTCCCCCGTCCCCCGTCCCCCGTCCCTTGCCCTGGACCACTTCCCGGTCTCTTCCTTCCTTCCCAGTCAGAACTGAAATCCCACCGTCTGAATCTTGGGGTGTCGTCATGAGGGTCCCCCTGCCCCGGGCCGATACCCCCTCAGACTGCATACAAGGCAATTCCCCCTGTCCAGGGCCAGCCAGCTTTCAGGCCACCAGAAGGAGGGGAGCACTTGAAAAGTCAGATCACGCGTCCGAGAACACCCGGGGCCTCTCCCGTGCGTCCCCACGCGGCTGACTTCACTGAGGCCAGTGTCCGTCTGTGTCCTGCTCCCTGCCGGCTGCGGGGCCCGTCCCGGTCGTGTGGGGCAGCAGACACAGCTCAGGCTGCTCCAGCTCCTGCGAGGTTCGGCGGTCCCCTGAGGCCTGTGGCCCGGGCGAGCCCTCGGCGGGTGGTGGGCGGCGGGCGCGGGAAAGAGCTGCCCCAGAGCGGCCGTGCGGCCCACGCGAAGCCGCAGCCCTCCCGCCCGTGTTCTCCAGCCTTCCCCGCCGGCTGCTCTAGGGAGGACAGCCTCAGACTGCTGCGATGCTTCAGTGTCCGAGTTTTATTTGTGTAAGTGGGATGTAAATTATTTCAGAGTAAAATAAAGATCTGTGCACCGCCCACAGCGCGTGTGATGTGCCTACGGTGAACGCACTTTCCCCTCTGCTCCCCGTCCCTTCCCCGGCGCGGCGCGGAGCTCAGGGCCAGCCCACGTTTGCTCCAGTGCCCGGCATCCCGAAGGTGCTGGGAGCACTCGGGTTAAGGAGGGGGGGATGCAGGGCCCCTGTGGGGGCCTGGTCCCCATTCATAGACGACAAAGAGGAGGAAAAAATCCTTGGCTTTCCTATCAGAAGTTTGAAGTCAGGAAGGCTGGAGCTGTAAACTGGTACAAAGCAGGCCAGCCTCCGTGCAGAGATGGCGGGGAAGAGGCTGCCGCCCCAGGGGAGAAAGAGGCAGGCAGCAGAGGCTGTGCTTCCCTGGGGGCTCAGAACCTGGGGTTGACCCACCTTCCCCCACCAGACCTGGTCTCACAGGCCTTGCACCTGCTGACCCTAAATGCCATTTGTGTCCCTGTGACCTCAGCCTCCCTGACCAGGCATTCAAGGTGTCTGTGTTGTTCTGGGGTGCCTGGGTGGCTCAGTTAGGTGTCTGCCTTCGGCTCAGGTCACGATCCCGGGGTCCTGGGATCGAGCCCCACATCGGGCTCCTTGCTCAGCGGGGAGCCTGCTTCTCCCTCTGCCACCCCCCCACTTGTTCATGAGCGCTTTCTCTCCCTCTCTCTCTGACAAATAAAATCCTTAAAAAGAAAAGATGTCTTTGTTGTTCTTAGAAGCCTCCTCTGTCTTGTCCTTCTGCCAGTGGCCCCCAAGTGTTGTTTATTCAGCACGTTTGTTGACTCTGTCTTTGGCCCCAGGCCCACGCATTTGGACCTTCTGGTTTCACCAGTGCTGGGCCAGCCTCTCCTGGGGACAGCCTGTTCCCTCGCCCAGGGCAGACGCCCTCTCTGCCACCGTGGCCCCCTACCTCCTCCTCATGTGGACGCCTTGCTCCTGTCAGCTGGCTTTGGAACTGAGTTGTGCAGGAAGGGGAAGGGGTAGGGACCCCAAGGCAGTGTGTTTGAGAGCCACACGCAGTCTGCTGGGCGGTTCGTGTCGGCACGGGGTGCTGCTGCCTACAGGAGTTTCGCAGAGTCCCAGAAGGCTAGCTGCAGTAGCAGTGGGAAACAAGATGGCAAGGTAGTGAGATCTGTGTGCACAAAGTGGTGTTTCACTGTCATCGAAGGACACAGTGGCAGCTGTCTCATGTGCTGAGGATGCTTGCTTTTTCTCCCTGTCTTTGTGGTAATACGCTCTGATCCTCTGGCCACAGCAAGTCCTGGTTCAGGGATGGGCCAGAGTCCAAACAGGGCTTGAAGTAGGGGAAGGAAGACAACACAGCGTGCGCTGGGGTGGTGGGAGGCCTCTGGAATCAGAAGGCCCTGCGTGGGCATGCTGTCTCCATGGAACGCGGCTTCAGCAAGTGTCTGTCTCCCTGAGCTCCTCCGTTCATCAGTGACGGGGTTGTGAACAGTCTTCACCTCGCCAGCGTCGTGTGTCCTAAGCCCTGGGTCTGGGTTAGCAGGCTCTTTGGCAGTGCCCAGCTCGGGGTTTACTGTGGCCGCCGTGCCCACCTGCCCCTGCACGGAGCCTTCGCCCTCCCCCGCCCACCTCCATTCAGGCTGGTTTTGACGCGTTGTTAAAATGTCAGAGTTGGCCGTTGCAACACAAAAAGTTTCCGTCTCTCAGCCCAGAGAGACCTTGTCAGGACGATGTTTGTGACTGGTTGCTTGAAGAATGTGCTACATTTGGCCCGGACAGGGTAGCCCAAAAAAAGAAAAAAAAAAAGTACCGAGCCAAACAACTTCCCAGGCAGTGAGGGTGGTCTTGCTGGTAACCTGCGGGCCACAGCCCTTCTGGAGGAAACACCTTCCGGGTAGGCACTGAGCAGGGAGCCCTGTCTCTTCTAATTTTGGGGTGGAGGGGCAACATGGCACCCAATGGAGCCCCAGCTTGGACTGGGTCAGCCTGGGGGTTCATTCAGGATTCACCCCATATGGGCCGTGTGGCTCATGCCTCTGTTTCCCCGTCTGTAAAGTGGGTTAAGTAACAGGACCTGCCCCCCAGAGTTGCTGTGCAGGTGAAATGCTTTAGGGTCCCAGGGCCCCGGAACCGTGCCAGGCACTTGCTTCCATGCTCAGGGAATGCCCGCGAAGCTGCAGGCATCAGGAAGGGCGGGTTTGACCCACAGCCTTCTGTGCTCCGGGCCCAGGAGCCAGGCCAGCCCCGCTCTGTGTTTACCTGGGTGGTTGGGAGCGTTGCCCGAGGGACCAGCGGGCTGACGGGCGCCCTGGTGCTTCCGGACGTTTGAGGCCTGAGTTAAACCCGGCACTTACAGGCAACTGTGGGTGTGCTGGGAGCACTGCAAAAGCTGCAGCCTTATTTGGTCTGGAAACTCCTCTGCTTGGAGGGAAAGGGGGACGTGGAAGCAGACGGCTCATCTGGGCAGGCAGATCTGCGACTGCTGGGACGCGGTGTCCAGGGTGAGGACTGTTTTGCTCCCTTCTCCCATGTGTGGCTGCCCGGCTGCTTGGGTCTCAGCCCTGCCCTCCACGGCCGGTGCGCCGTCCATCGCCGGATAATACGTCCACCCCCTGCAGGCGTGCAGCTCAGCGGGCCGCGGGGGACACAGATGGCTCTGCCGGCCACCCCACCGGCTCCCTCGGACCGGCTGCGGCGATCGGGCTGCATTGTTCTCTTCTGGCTTTCCTCTGCTCGGAGTTTCTTTATGCATTTAGTTATTTACTTTTTAAAAAAAAATTTTTTTTAAATTATTTTTTTTTGAGATAGCGTGAGTGGGGGGCAGAGGGAGAAGGAGAAGCAGACTCCCTGCTGAGGAGAGAGCCTGACTCAGGACTCGATCCTAGGACCCTGAGATCATGACCTGAGCTGAAGTCAGATGCTTGACCGACTGAGCCACCCAGGTGGTCCTCATTAATTGATTTTTCAATGTTAAAGTAACCTTGAACTCCTGGATAAATCCCACTTGGTCATGGTGTTTAATTTATGTATCCATGGCTGAGGGGGTATACGGTCAGGGGTCTTTGGAAACCATCATTTTGGGGTCTGTTCCAAATCAGAAGTGACTCTCCTGTGGGACAGCCACGCTTGGGTTCTTACCGTGAAATGAGACAGGGATTTTAGGACCTGGAGAAACAGACCCCCCGAAGGGCTTCGCGTGCCCCTTGTTCCCCACTGAGCGCAGTGCCCAGACCATCCTCGGTGGTAACACAGCCGTGTTAGCCCTCACCCCGAGTGCGTACCTTCAGCGTTAGGCCCCCGCGTCCGGCCGTGCAGGGTGGGCTTTGGGGGCGACTTGGGGCTGCAGTTCCCCATGGAGTCATGCCCTCAGGCTGTGGCCACTCAGAGGAAGGGATGCCAGCTTCCAGCTTGCTTAGCACCGCTGTGGGGGCTGCCGGCGGCCCTGGCTGGGGGCAGGGGTAGGGGTCCCAGGGCCAGATCGCAGAGCCCGCCCCGTGCAGGGAATTTCTGCTCCGTCCTCTGGAGCGAATGAAGGAGCGTCCTGGCGTCTCTTACACTGATCCCTCGAGTCGGGAGGACAGGGCTTGTGGCTCCTCCCCTGTGCCCTCCTCGCCAAGATCTTCGGGGTGAGTCGTAGCAAAGCCCCTCCGGTGCGCTAGCTCGCGCTCTGTGTTCGGGAAGACACATTCATGCGGGCGGCCAGCGGGTCGCTGAGCGGGGAGGGCCCCGGGAGCCGGGAATGACCCTGCCTCTCCCTTCCAGCGAGCGACACGCGGCTGTCTTCCAGGCCGGGCAGGAGTGCGCACGGCCTGCTTGAGACAGCGGTTGTGCTCTCGTGGTCTTCATTCCCGAACGGCGAGGCCGCAGGAGGCTCAGGCCCCACGGGGGGCGTTCCCCAGCCCCCAGCATGAAGCGCAGCCCGTTTCGTAGGAGGTCAAGGTGACATGGCAAGTTTATGCTGAGAGGCACCGCCCCCGCCCCCGTCTGACCTGACACTCAGCAGTGATGGACAAAATGGAAAAAGTTTTGAAAACATGGAGCCACATTCCAAAGAAGATAAACATCCCTGTGTTCCAGAAACCCAACAGGGCAGTCAGAGGTGTGGACACTGTGGGCCTGGGAGGTGCTTTCCTGTGGGTGACAGGGACGGACAGGGCCGGTTCTCAGGCGGGATGGGAGCCCGGTTCCCACTCTGGAACTAGAAGCCGGGCCAGGACTCCCTGACTCATCAGAGGAGGAAAGGCTGTTCCTGTTACCATGGCTACGTGATGCACTCGCCCGAAACTGCGGTCGGAACAACCATCTCCCATCCCCCTGGGTTCTGGGGCTCAGGGATTCGGGCAGGGTGGACTTCAGAGGCCAGCCCTTTGCCGCAGGTGGGACAAGCACAGCCGCCTTGGGGTCACGCTGACGACACTGGTCTCCAGCCAAGACCGTGTCTTCGCCTACCTTGCCCTGAGCCCACTCTGCTTCCCTCCCTCTTCCCAGTGGCCGCTCCCAGTAAACCTCTCGCACCAGAGTCTGGTCCCAGACTCGTAGCCCGCAATCCAGGCCTCGCCCCTCTGCACAGCCTCGGGGCTCCAAGTGCCTTGCTGAAGGCTCCCCACTGATGACCTGCTGAAGGCTCCCTGCTGATGACCTGCTGTGCACCCGTCTATGCACAAAAGAAGATGAAAAGGCGTAAAGCCAAACGGTAAACGTCTGTTGTCTTTGGGATTTGGTGGGATTCTTAGTACCTTGTTTGTACTTGTTTTCCTCTTTAAAGTCTACTGGTTTTGTTGGGTGGCTTTGCAGCCATTCGGTGGAAGGGGTCACAAGCAAGGGTGGGCGGGGTTGCCGCTGGGTCTGGGATCCCCACGGCTCATCCGGAGCCTGCGTGGCCTGGAGACTGTGGCTCTGGGTCTCACATGGGTAGGAGCAGGGGAAAGCAGGTGGCGAGGAGGAGGAGACAGGCCCTGGTCGTGTTGTAGGAAAATGGCTCTGGGGAGGCCATGAGGAGCAGGGCCCGAGGTGGGCGGGGGTCACATAGGAGGGCCTGCCGGGAGGGCGACGAGGCCCAGCTGCAGAACATTCGAGGCTTCAGTCATCAGAGCTCACAGGCTGACCCACCAAGGGCGTGAAGGATAGGGAAGGTCTTCACGTTTCCGGCCCAGGCGACCCGTGAGTGGCTCAGGAAGGGCCGCCGCAGTGTTCTTTTTTTTTTTTTTTTTTTAAAGATTTTATTTATTTATTTGACAGAGAAACAGATCACAAGGAGGCAGAGAGGCAGGCAGAGAGAGAGGAGGAAGCAGACTGCCGAGCAGGGAGCCCGATGCGGGCCTCGATCCCAGGACCCTGAGACCATGACCTGAGCCGAAGGCAGAGTGTTCTTAGTAATAACGTATTTCTTTCACTTTTAATCCCACGTGCTGCCCAGAAGTTCTGCACACTCAGGAATGTATGCACGTGAGGAATCCTGGATTCTGTCCTGTCAGGCCGAGTGGCCTCTGCCGGCAGTCTGTTCTGCACGAGTCCCCCGGGGCTCACTGTGGGCAGCGTGGGGCCTGGGACAGACGCAGGGAAGGCCGCGGCGCCTCGGTGGCAGTGGAGCGTGCTGGGAGCTCTTTGTCCTCTTTGGGGAGAGGGACCCCAAGGCGGCTGGACAGCACGGAGCCCTCCTCTCGCTGGGCCGGGATCTGCCTCCTGGGGGGTGTCGGTGCGCATTTATTGGGTGGAAGAGCCGCGTGTACATCTGTGCGAGGGGCTGGTTAGGACAGCTGGCCTTGCTCTTGACCGCACTTTGCAGCTGCCTGTCCTGCCCCAGGCCCCTCCCTGGGCGCTTCTTTTCCTGTGGAGGTAAAAATGCATACAACATAAAACTAACAGCTGCAAGGGGAACAGTGTGGTGGCCTTCCTAATGAGGTACAGCTATTATCTCTGGTTCCAGAACATTCTCACCGCCCTAGAAGGAAGCCCCGAATCCGTTAGCAGTCACCCCTCCTTCTCCCTCCAGACCTCCCAGATCTGCCTTCTGTCTCGGTGGATTTGCCCAATCTGGACGTTTCTCGTGTGTGGACTCGTACGCTCTGTGGCCTTTTGTGTCTGGCTGCTTTCACTTAGCAGAATGTTTTCAAGGTTGATCCACGGCTCAGGATTTCATTCCTCTTACGGCTGAATACAGTTTCATTGTATGGTCCAAGCACATTTCGTTTATCCATTCCTAGTTACGCATTCAGTGGGTGGACCTGGGATTTTTTCCATTTTTTGGCCGTTGTGAGTAGTGCTCGTGGACATTCATGTTTTTACTTCTCTTGGGTCAGTTTCTGTCCTCCTGACTTTTTTTTTTTTAAGATTGATTTACTTAGAGAGGGGTGGAGGGGGAGGGAGAAAGAGTCTTTTTTTTTTTTTTAAGATTTTATTTATTTGAGAGAGAGCGAGAAAGTGCAAGAGGGGGGAGGGTCAGAGGAAGAACCAGACTCCCCGTTGAGCAGGGAGTCCGATGCGGGACTCGATCCCGGAACTCTGGGATTATGACCTGAGCCGAAGGCAGGGGCTTGATCAACTGAGCCACGCAGGTGCCTGGGAGAGAGAGTCTTAAGCGGACTCTGTCCTGGGCACAGAGCCTGATGCAGGTCTCAGTCTCACAGCTCTGAGATTAGGACCTGAACCGAAACCAGGAGTTGGAAGCCAAACTGATCGTGCCATCCAAGCACCGCACCCCCCCCGCCCCGCCCCAGACTTCTTGAAAAGCACACCAGACTTCCAGCCCCGCACACCGCCCCCTCCATCAGCCAGGATCTTTATAACTGTCCCGTCCTTTGGCCCTTACTCTCCTCTGTGAGGGACGTGTGCTCGCTAGCTCCATATTTCGGGCAAGGAACCCAAGGCACAGGGCAGTGAGAAGACTTGCTGACTGCCCCTGGCTGGTCAGGCCTCCCCGCCTCGGTTCTGTGGCTCTGAGGTGGCCTCTCTGAGCAAGGAGCACGGCTAGTGCCGCTGTGGGCTGGACCGGGCTTGCCTGCAGGCCGAGGAGACGCGTGCAGGGCACTCGCTGACCACCGAGACAAGGGAAACTGTCGTCCGGGAGGTGCCCGTGAGGGACCGAGACCGAGGACGACACCACGCGCTGCAGTTGAGGCTCAGAGAAAGGCTCCCTGTGGGATAGGCCCCTGGCAGTCCCAGTAGGGCCTACGTGTAGGGAACCTACCAGATGCTGGGTGCGCGTGTACACTTCTGCTCACGGCTGTCCCCAAAGAGGAAGCAGAGGCATAGGCACGTCAAGGTCCCAGGATGATTAAGGACCAGAGCTGGGTTCAAATCCATTTCCAGCCAGAAGATTAATCACTGATTTTAATCACCAGCTATACCGCTTCCCCCAGCCTCCAAAATTTCATTTTGCTGTGATTTGTTATATTTGTTCACTTTGAAAAAAAAATGTGAAGACATAATGATGAAAACTTCTCATGGTATGCTGCTAACTCAGCACAGCTCTTTTAATATTTTGCGGATTACCCTCCATATGCTTGCACAATTTGGATAATTGCCATCAAACTATTCAGAACTGTGAGTGCTCTGCTATTTCTCACTGAATGAGTCACAAACATTTCCCATATTTTTTGTATTTGTCACAACTGTCATTTAAATAGCCTCCTAGTATTGCGTTGTGGGGCTTTCCATAATTTAGTAAACCCTTCCTCTAGTGTTTGTTATTTAGATGAGGAATTGGCACATAGAGCCTGCAAGCGAAATCTGGCCCACCACCTTTTTGGTATGGCCCCAAGCTAAAAATGCGTTTTACTTTTTTAAATGCTTGGGAAAAAAAAAATCAGAAGAAGACCTACAATAATGGTATTAAATGCAAATTTCAGTGTCTGTTAGTGAAGGTTTTCTTTTTAAGGATTTTTTTTTTAAGATTTTATTTATTTATTTGACACAGAGAGAGAGAGATCACAAGTAGGCAGAGAGGCAGGCAGAGAGAGAGGGGGAAGCAGGCTCCCCGCTGAGCAGAGAGCCCGATGCGGGCCTCGATCCCAGGACCCTGAGATCATGACCTGAGCTGAAGGCAGAGGCTTTAATCCACTGAGCCACCCAGGCGTCCCTGTTAGTAAAGTTTTATTGCAACACAGCCACACCTGTTAGTTTACCATTATCTGTGGCTGCTTTTGGCTGAAATGGCGGTGCCAGGTAGTGTGTCGTCCTCAAAAACTAAAATGTTTCTTATCAGTCCTTGACAGAAAAAAGTTTGCTCACTTCTTCACTTCTGATTGAGATTATTTACTTTTTTTTTTTCTTCTTGGTTCTTTAGTGCTTCGAAATATATTGTGAAGTGGCAGGTGCTGTCTGTCTAACCCTGGGGTACAGTGAGGCATGGAGTGAACAAAGCATCAGGGTTCCTGAGCTCGGGGGACTGGTATGTTCTGGAAGTGATGCTGGGTGGGGTGGGGAGAGGGACAGTGAAGTAAGATTACCTCAGAGAGAAGCCAGGGGAAAGTCACGGGGTCTAGGAAGACCTCTCCAAGGCAGTGACACCCAGGAGGTGACATTGGAACTGAGATCTGAATGTTAAGAAGGGGCAGCCATGCAAAGACCATGGAGGAGGACATTTTGGGTCAAGAGAGGAGTGACTGCAATGTTAGCTGAACAGATCGGGGTAATCATTTCAGGATATATGTAAATCAAACCATCATGCTGTACACTGTAAACTTATATAGAGATGTATGTCAATTATTTCTCAAACTGGGGGAAAAAGAATAAGTGCAAATGTTCTGAGACAGGAACCTGAGGGACACTGTTGAGGAGTCAGTAGGAGGTAAGTGTGACTGGGACAGAATGATTGGAGGGTCCAGGTGGGCGGGATCTCAGAAATCATGGATGGGAGTTTGGATTTTGCTTAGAGCCACCCTGTATAAGGTCCTTGGCAGACCCCCAGGCTTGTAGAAAACAGACTGCAGGGACAGAGAGAGTGCAGGTTTGATGGAGAGAATTGGGTGGATGCAGGATATTTTCGGGGTTGGAACTTACAGGATTGCTGAGAGGATGTGGGAGATGAGGGGTTGAAGAGAGGGGTTAAGATACCTCCTCAGTTTTTGGCTTAGGCAGCAGGGTGGATGGGGTTATAATTCCAGAGATAGAGCAGACTGGGAGACGAATGGAGTTTTGGAGCTGGGATTTGCACAGGACTACAAGGACTCCCCTGATGATGTGTTAAGTTTGTGGAGCCTGTTAGACACACAGGGAGAGGTTTTTAAGAAGCCAGGTTGATGAAAGTTGGAAGCTCAATAGGCAGGTGGGTGATGGGGTACAATAGGGGACAGGGGACTGGCTCTATAATGCTAATAGGCCATGGGACTGGATGGGCTCATGCAGGAGGATGAATCAGGTTAGAGTAAATAAATATGATAAATGCTGATTGCGTTTCCTTTCTTGGACAGCTCTTTGTTTTTACTAGTTATTAATTGCCTTGTTTTTCTCAATTGCTTAATTTTTTATGCACTTTCTATGCACAGCCTCAAACACTCACAAAACTAAAAACCCTTCTTTCTTGTTTTTTGCTATTAGTGGCTTTCTGAGAGTGAAGATATGGTAGATTTTTTTTTTTTTTTGAGGGCTTCTCTTTATCTAGTCTCAGACTTGGATTGATGGTTGGATCCTAGGTTGGAGATCATTTTCACCCTGACAGTGGAAGGTAGTATCTTCTGCTGCTTCACTTCTTCCTTCAGCACCCTGCATGGTCTGTTTCCTCTGAGTTCCTTTCTCCATTTTGTTTTGGCACCTTGTCTTTCATGTTTAAACTTTCCCTGGAGATCTTTGACTCTATTTTTATTTAAGAGTACAGTATTAAGAGCTGATGGAAAACTCTGTGGATGGGGGGCAGGGTGAGTTGATTACTGGTTTCACTATCAGTTAATAGAGAAAGGACCATTGGTTTCTATGAGAAAACATTACACATAGTCTGTAGGTCTTATCTCTTGGATGGGCCATTTTGCAGTATGGTAGACAAAATTATGGCACCCCAAGAATATTTGTGTCCTCATCTCCAAGGCCTGTGTATATGTGAGTGATCTTAATGGTGAAAGGGACTTTGCAGCTATAATTAAGGTTTTTGAGATAGGGAGATTATTCTGGATTGTCTGGGTGGGCTTAATAAATCCTTAAAAGAGGGAGGTAGGCATGTGAGAGAAAAGGTGATATGATGGAGCAGAGAGAGTGATTTGAAGGTGGTAGCTGGCTGGCTTTGAAGATGGAGGAGGGGCCACAGCCAACACATACAGATGGCCTCTAGAGCATGGAAAGGGCAAGGAAACAGGTTCCCTTCTACAGCTCTTAGGAGGAACTCAGTCCTGCTGGTCCATTTTAGACTTCAGACCTCCCAAACTGTAAGACAATAAATCAGTATAGTTTGAAGCTACTAAGCTTGTGGTCATTTGTTGCGTCAGCCACGGGAATCTTAACACAGCCAATAAAGAACCCTCCCGCCTTCTGTCCATGCAGCTGGGGGGTGTCTGCTCCGACCACGGCGTGCTCTCACTTTTTCTCCTCTTAAGTGGCACCGCGTTCCTGTTCTTGGTCTTCTTGCTGGGTACAAACCAGAGGTTGGGTTGTTTTACTTTGGAATCCTGAGCGTTTGTCATCTGCTTAGTGTTTACCAATGTGAATTTGTGCTGGGCTCTGAGTTGGCTGAAGAGTGTGAGATACGGAGACTTACTTTCCCACGCTGGTGCCCCCCCTCTAGAGGCAGAATAGCTTGTGGGTTGAGCTCATGGACTCTAGAGCTGAATACCTGGCCTCAGAGTCCACTTTTGCTGCCCCCTGGTTTTGTGATGAGCCATTCGGCCCTTTCCCACCTAAGCTGCCTCAGCTGTAAAAGGAGGGTGCTGATAGAAACACGTCCCAGTGCTGTGGGGACTGAAAGGGTTCATGGCTGTATAGTGCCCGGAATGGCACCTGGCCCATAGTGAGGGCTGCCTGCCAGCAAGTCATGACTGGTTAATAATCACATGTTGAGTCTATATTATGTGCCCGGCATTACTGGGTCCTTCTCCTGCTTTATCTCATTTAATCTTCACTGGAACCCTATAGGGTTGATTTAGTGAATTCTTTCCCTAGGAGAAATTCCCTGGAATGGGCGGGGGGTGGGGGT
>LNAC01000014.1:6785300-6798682 GCA_002007465.1 Ailurus styani
GGGGGTGGTTGGTGGGTTGCAGCTGGGGATGGGGAGAGGAGTGGGTGTGGTCTTAATGCAGAGGGGCCTTTACTTAGCACACAAACTCCCCTGACTTAGTACACAGGCTTCCCAGTCTGGGTAAGGGGAGGCTGTCTCAGGTGCCCCTGGGATCCAAAGCTCAGGGAGCAGGGAATCCAGGGTGGGGATGTGACTGCTGGAGGCAGTCTGCATGAGAAGGACTCTAGTAGGAGGCTTCGGAGCTTCAAGAGCCCTCTGGTACTTGCCCCTTCCACTCCAGGCAGGCCTGCTCTTCTTTGCCCAGGCAAGACACTCCAACCCTTGCTGGGGGAATCCTTTTTAGGAGGCTGAGGGTGGGGGCGGGACACAGCTGGAGCTTGGGTGGGGTGTTCTTGGAGCCTTGCTTGTGGAGCTTGCTTGGCAAAGCTGGACCGGGGGTTGGGCTTGGGCATGGCCTGGGAGGGGCCTACAGTGGGAAGAGCTGGAGTGTGTAAGTGGGGGCAGGTGGAGCCTGGGGCATAGCTTAAATGGGGGGGGGGGCTGATGGGGTGGGTGCTGGGCTTGGGATGGGGTTTGTCTGGGTGGGGCCAGGGCTGTGCCCTAGTGGCAGGGGAAGCCTTGCCCAGGGTCCTGACTCATATCCTTCTCCTGGTGATCAAGTTTTGTTTGCGCAAGATGAACAGCCTGGCCCAGGGAGCCAGATCGCTCTTGGAGGGCTGAGCACTCTGCGGGGTGGTCACTGTGCCAGGACACCCTGTGTGCTTCTTTCTTGGGGCCAGAGATGCTTATCTATACCCATTGCAGGGTCTTGGGGCTCTCTTCAGTGGCCCTTTCTCCCCATTTCCCCACTCCTCATCGATGCTTGAGAAGGGAGAGGAGTTTGGGGAAGGAGGAAGGCTTAGTGAGGTAACAGGCCATTTCTCTTTTTGCTCTCTGCATTTCCCTCTTCTGCATGCTCCTGGCTCTACCCCAGGCAGACTGTAGGGAGCCAGGTCTGGAAAAGGCAAATGTTCCATTTGGCAAAAAGGAGGTGAGAGGAGCCTCTGGGGGGTGGTGACCTTGGGAGCAGAGTGGATTGGAAGGGAGGTTGTGTTCTATCAACCTGGCTGTTCCTGTCATCTTGGCCTTCACCGGTCATCTTGACTTCTCTTGTCATCCTGGTGCCCCTGGCCATCCTGACTGCTCTCTGTTTACTCTCCCTGAGTAGGCCCTGAGCTCTCCAAGTTTGAAGCAGAATTACCCAGTGAAGGATGGAGTAAAGCCCTGCCACAGAAAATGAAACATAGGAGATGCAAGAGCTGAATAAGTCATGGCCTTATTTGAGAAGAGAGCTCATCCTCTGGGATGCAAGTCCCCTTGGGCTGACATCTTTTAACTGACCCTGGTGGCCCTGGGACAGGATAGAGTGGCCTGGGATAGCTCAGACAGGGCTGGGCTGCACCCATATATCTCACCCACCAGAGGCCCCTTGCTGGAAGGTCCCGGGGTTCCACCATTGGGATAGTGCTTCTCAGTGCCCAGTGATGGATGGATGTAGGACCTGTGTGTCCTTTCCACATAGAAGATTGGTAGAGGAGGGAGGAGATTGTCCCCGTTATACAGATGAGAAGACAACTCGGAGAGGGTGCAAGATGGGTCCAAGGGCACCCAGGACAGTGGTGATGGAGCCAGGGTTAAAGCCAGAGCCAATCCTTTTCCTTGATCACCATAACAGCTTAGTGAGGGCTGAGCCTTTCCACCTGCTCACCCGTACAACTCTTTAGGACTGATAGCTGGGTGGGATGGAGGATCATAGGCGGGCTCACTGTAGTGGTGGCTTTAATTTCCAAAGTTGCAACTCAACCCAATTCTCAACTGTTTAAAAGTGATAGATCTAACAGTTAAGAATACTGAAAGGCTGGAAGTCAAAGAAGGCAAGAAGACGCAAGTGCCAACCAAAAGAAAGCTGGTAGAGCCAAGTTAATATCAGACAAAATAGATTGTAAGGAATAGCATGACTAGAATCCGTGACAGTAACTTCATAATTTATCATCAAAGCTCCAGCTCCCCAGGATGATATAACACTCCTAAAATTGTATGTTCCTAATAACATAGTCTCAAAATAGATAAAGCAAAGTAGCAGCTCATGCATGGACTTGTTTTTTCATTCTGAAAGTCAGATTTTTTTTGGGAAAGATTTCAGTCTTTGCCATTAGCTTTGGGTGAGACTGAAAAGAGTCAGGCCCTCCTCACAGGGAGTTTGCCCTATAGAGGGGAGAAAAAAAAAATCACAGATTCATGAAATAGCTGGAGACTAGTGGCTGGCACCAGCTGTGGAGGGTGTGGGCTGTGTACTGGAGACACACTCAGTACTCATAGACTTCTTTCCACAATGTCATAGAGAGTCCCTGAATTTCAGTCCTAACCTCAAAAGGAGACATTAGAGATTTGAGTTATCATTCTGTTCAGACATGTGCCGGAGTAGTGATACGTGCCTCACATGATACGTGAGGTATCCCGAGCTGTCAGAAGCAGCCCCCTCCCTGTGGTCCTGGGGCTCCTCCTACTCATGGATGTCTCTGGCAGTAGCTCAGTGGTCACTGCTGGCCTGGGTCCTGCTGACCATCCTGGAGTTTGGTAATTCCTCTGCCCTCCATCCAAGGACAGATTCTGTGGGGACCAAAGCTTACCAACAAGAGGGGGATGCTCCTTAAGAAAAAGAAAAAAAAATCATAAATACAAAGTTAGATACAACGATGAATATTTATTTAGAACAGGACAAGAAATCACAGCAAATTGTAGATTTTTAGAAGCGACAAATGCCACAAATAATGCAAAACACAGGAAAACATCTGCAATATTTTTTCTACCATTCTTGATACACACTCTTTGACATTTTTCCATACGTAACAGTTTTAAATATTTTCCATAAAGAGAACTGAGGGATAATACAATCTTTTGAAAACCTGGTTGATCAAAAATTGTGTGTTGTACTTTAAAGAGTTTAAAGATATTACTTGGGTGCCTGGGTGGCTCAGTCGGTTAAGTGGCTGCCTTTGGCTCAGGTCATGATCCCAGGGTCCTGGGATTGAGTCCTGAGTCAGGTTCTCTGCTCAGTGAGGAGTCTGCTTCTCCTTCTCCCTCTGCCCCCCACTCATGCTATCTCAAAAAAATTAATTAAAAAATTTTTAAAAAAAATTAAAAAAAAAATCTCTTTCGGCAGAGAGCCTGCTTCTCCCTTTCCCTCTCCCTCTGCCTGTTGCTCTGACTACTTGTGCTCTCTGTCAAATAAATAAATAAAATCTTAAAAAAAAATAAAGATATTACTTAGCTTTACAACTTGTTCTTTTCTTTTTTTTTAAAAAAGATTTTATTTATTTAATTGGGAGAGAGCAAGAGAGAGAGCATAAGCAATGAGCAGGGAGGAAGGGCAGAGGCAAAGGGAGGAGGAGACTCCCTGCCGAGCAGGGAGCCCGATGTGGGACTCCATCCCAGAACCCTGGGACCATGACCTGAGCTGAAGGCAGAAGCTTAGCTGACAGCTGCCTGGCACCCTTCACAATCCATCCTTGGTAAGATCAGTAACATCCTACATACTTTTAGGACTAGTATCAACTGTTGGAAGATTTCTATCCAGTTTTTCATGCCTGGATAGTAAGGTTTCAGGGCACGTCCAGTTTTCTGTTTTCATTTTTTTTTTTTCAAAAGATGTTATTTATTTGACAGAGAGAGAGAGAGGGAGAGAGAGAGAGTCAGCACAACAGGGGGAGCAGCAGGCAAAGGGAGAGGGAGAAGTAGGGTCCCCACTGAGCAGAACGGCTTAAGTGGGGTTGCATCCCAGGAACTAGGAATCATGACCTGAGTTGAAGGCAGACACCAAACCGACTGAGCCACCCAGGCGTACCACTTCCAGTTTTCTTGTAAAGCAATTAATCTAAAATAGTCTTTGAAATGTTGACGCTCATTCATGTTTTGTTGTCACTGCCCTTGCTGCAGTGGTGCCATAAGATTTTAAGCTGCATTCCCTGATGTCACCTGGGCACGAAATGTAAGTATTTCCCAGTGTGTTATGGGATGCATCCCTCATCATTAACTGGATTATCAGAAATCTAACAGGCTCTTGATTTCTCTGTTCTACAAGATCTCCTCTTCTTGATGAATTGATTTTGGTTAAATTCAGTTCTCCTTTTCAAACTAATGGTTCCTTATTCTGGACCCAGGAGAACGTGGGAAGAGAAGAGAGGTGAGGGGAGCCAGGCATGCTGATGTGTGTCCGTTTTCCATTGCTGGGCAGTGGCCCAGAGGGGGAAGTGTTTCCAGCAATTCGAGGAAGGGGCAATCCGTGGGGTACAGACATTTGCTCTGTCAACCACACGGGTCTGTGGGATGAAGCTGCTTCCAGGCTGCCTCTGCCTCCCAGGCGCAGCCCCATCAGGGTCCGTTGTGCATCTCCAGGGAGGCCAGGCAGGGGCTCTCCTGGTTCCAGGACAGCCTCCCGGAGCAGAGCAAATAGACCCGCCATGGTTGCCAGGCAGGGTGTTGCGTGGCAACCAGAAGGCAAAGGCCAGCGGTCAGGTGCTGTCCTGGGCCAGGTGGAGGAGGAGGCTGTCTCCTGGCTTACGGCCAGTGAGAGTTTGGTCAGTGATGGGCACGGTTGGCTGGCGAGGACGACAGTCATGGAGGGGGTCAGCAGGACACCTGCTGGAAGGCAGACCAGGGGCATCTGTCTGGCTGTCAGCTGATGCCACCAGCACGTGCCCATGGACCAGTGTCAGGCCACAAGGTCACAGGAATCATGCCCTGCCTCCTGGACAAAGATGTCCTTGGAGGGAGAGAGGGAGGCTGGGAGAACGTGTTTCCCATTCAGATGGAAGCAGGCTCCCCAGCTGCAGAGACTGGGAAGAGAAGGAGGGCCCCACAAGCCAGGCCTCAAAGCGAACGAGAGCCCTCTGACAGCCACGAGCAGACAAACTGCATTTCGTCTTCCCAGCTGATTCCCCTGTGAGAGCCAGACCACAGCAAGCCGTGCGGGGTTGGGCATAGAAGAGAGGTTCCCTGACAGGGCGAGAGGCGAGTCTTTGGGGCCGTTAACAGCAGGCCAGACAGGCACTGGGCAGGGCAGGCATGCAGATCTGGGGGGCGCCCAGGCTCTCAGGCCGCCAGGTCATTGGTGCCGGTGGAGGCTGTCTCCCTCCCCTCCCCATCAGGCTCCTCCTTCAGTGCCCTGCGGAGCATGGCCTCCAGGGGCTCATACAGGCCCCGGCATCCCTGGCTGCCCACCAAGAAGTAGATGATGGGATTGGCACTGCTGCTCAGGGCTGAGGAGAGGCATGCCACGTGGTGGAAAACAGTCTTCAGCTTCTGGGGCAGGTCCAGCCAGTAGAGGAAGAACCAGCTAATTCCGAGGGGCAGGGCACAGACAAGGAACACCCCGACGGATGCCAGAACAACCACGTACAGCTGTGTGGGCCGCTGCCGCCCCCACTGCTGTGAGCTCCTCCGCACCCACACGAAGAGGGTCACGCTGGACAGGGTCATCACTGGGGTGAAGATCCCCAGAATGAGGAAGCTGAAGACAGAGTCCACCATGAAACACTGCTTTTGCACATCGAACCAGAACTCGCTGCAGAAGAGTGAGGCCAGCACGTTCATCAGGAGGGACAGCACCCAGAGCAGGGCACACACCATGGTTGACAGGTACTGGGGCCGGTGACACTTGTACCAGATGGGGAAGAGGACGGACAGGCAGCGCTGCGTGCTCATGGCTGTCAGGAGGCTCAGGCTTGCGGTGTAGGTGAAGTACCTCATTCTCTCCATCACCTCGTAGGCCAGCAGCATGGGGTCCAGAGAGACCTCAACAGTCGTGCACAGGAGGAAGAGGAAGTCAGCCACCGCCAGGTGGAGGACATATGTGCAGAATGAGGTCCTCTGCTTCTGGCAGCTCAGCAGCCAGACCACCAGGCCATTACTCATCATGCCGCACAAGCAGATGAACATGGTCAGGGAGCTCAGCACCTTCGTTACTGTGTCCAGTGAGGTCAGGGAGAAGTTTTGATTGGATTTCTCTGTCAAGGCATCACATATCATGTGGTTCACCCTGTGGAAAGAATATGGACCAGCTTGAGGTTCTGTGTTGCTGGATCCCCAAGGTACTTCTTTTGGCCCCACATCCTCACTGTCCTGCTTCAAGGCTCTCACTTGGGTTCTGTTTACAAGAAACATGACCAGGAGGCTTGATCCGTTTCCTGCTCTCCTGGCTCCCACCCCACCGACTCCGCCAACGCCACTATGACATACCTGAAGTTGTTCTAGACAACCTTTGTCAAGACGTTACACATGGGCCCCTTAAACCTCTCTGTTCTGGCTTCTCTGTTCCTACACAGTTTTTATGTATGTCTGTGTTTAAAATACGTATGTGGCTTGCTGTGAGCTCTGGGCGTTGTGTGGCTGAAAGGCACTCACTACTTGTTCTGTGTCCTTTTCACCAAGTTTCTTCCTTCAGGGAGACCACTGAGCTGTGCCTGGCTTTCCCCTTTCTCCACCGTCCACAGAGGACTCCAGGTGTAAAGCCGGGGTGATCACAGGGCTCCTCTCTCCTATTTCCCTCTTCTCAGAGTTCACACTCCTGGGATGCCTCTTGCCCACTATCTGAACACAGTTGAGTCTTCCTCTTTTTCCTGTTTTCTGGTTGTTGACAGTAGGAGGGCTGGTCTAGTACCAGTTTCTCCCTTGTGGCTAGAGACAGAAATGCCTCTACGGTATTCTCTTCTTGATCACTGCCGGTGTGGAGGAACCCTGTTGATTCTTGTAGTTTTTATTAATCAGGCAAATGTCCTGATTTAGTGGACCATACCTATGCATTTTTCTGTTGACCATTTTGATTTTCTTTGCTGTTATCCTCATCCCTCTAATTTCTTTTTCATGTCTTATAGCATAGCCCAGAACATTTAGTAGTCTGCTGAGCAATGGTTGGAATCAAGTGTGCTTATCTTCTGCCTAATCTCACAGTTTCTCTACCGGATGTGATGGTTACTCTGAGTTTGTGGCATTATCTTTTACCAGGGTGAGAAAGTTCCCTTCCTGGTTGTCTGGGAGTTTTTATCATAAATGATGGAGTTTATCCAAATTGTTTTTCTGCAGTTACTTAATCACTTTCCTTTTTTCCACCCTTTGTCTATTTATGTGGTGGATGTATAGTGGTAAGTTTTCTGGTGTCTATCATCCTTACGTTTTTTGGGTAGACCATTTCTAGTTTGGTCTGGTCACTCCCCCACCCCTCAGGTATCCTGGTGTTATTTAGAGAATATCCCCCCCATGGTCATAAGTGAAATTAGTGCACAGTTTTCCTGTCTGGTACTGTCCTTACCTGTTTTCTATTTCAAAGCTGTAAGATTATACTGGTTTCATAAAATGACTTGGAGAGATTGCCATTTTTCTTTACTGTCAGGAACAATTTGTAGCATGTAAGGGATTATTTTTCTTTGAAGATTTGGCAGAAGTTAAAATCATCTGGTCAGGTCATTATTGTGTGATCGTTAGGGGACAGGCATGGCTTTGTAAAAAGGAAATTACAAGTGCAACTTATTTAATGTAATAGGTTTATTCAGATTTTGAATCTCTCTCTCTTTTTTTTAAGGTTTTATTTATATTTCACAGAGAGAGAGAGAGAGAGAGAGAGAGAGAGAGAGAGAGAGAGAGAGAGAGANAGAGAGATAGGCAGAGGGAGAGGGGGCAGTAGGCTCCCAGCTGAGCAGAGAGCCCGATGCAGGGCTTGATCACAGGACCCTGGGATCATGACCTGAGCTGAAAGCAGACCCTTAACTCACTGAGCCACCCAGGCGCCCTTGCTTCCAGTTTTCTTAATTGATGCTTTAACTTCTTTTACTGTATTTGGGTTTACCTTGTGATTGTTTTTCAGCTTCTTGTGTTGAACTGTTAGGCAACTGTCAAATGTTCTTCTTTTTCTAACGGGTATTTTGGGCTCTAATGACTCCTGTTTGTTTAGCTGTTTCATGAGTTTTGGTTTGTAGTGTCTTCATTGTTGTGCATGCCTAATATTTTAACAGCAAAAGCCACTGACGATACTTAAAATTTCCATTTCCATAAATTAGTTAGAAATACATTTCATAACTCTACAAATATTTTTATCTGCCACAAATAAGTATTGTCATTTTCTCTTCAGCTTTTGGAATCGTTGTTAAGTGGGCACAAATCCAAGATGATCGTGGTGTCCCTGTCAAGTATACCTTTCATGCGGTGGCCCTCTTCATTTTATTTTTTATTTTATTTATGTATGAGAGTGAGCACGTGCAGGTGATAGAGAGAGTGCGCGCCCATAAGGCAGCATAGAGGCAGAGGGAGAGGGAGAAGCAGGCTCCCTGCTCATGAGGGAGCCCAATGCGGGGCTCGATCCCAGGACCCTGAGATCATGACCTGAGCCAAAGGCACACGGTCAACAGCCTGAGCCACCCAAGCGCCCCAGTCTTCTTCATGTTCAGTACTTAGATGTGCTACCAGGACTTGGCCCTGGCTTCTGTTAGTATTCACAGGATGTCACTGGTGCAGGAGCAGGTCTGTGGTGGGGCTCACGGCTCGGAGATGTGGCATGATGCAGGTGTTTGTAAGTTCAGACTCTGTCCCTGTGAGTGCTGCCAATCAGGGGCTTTAGTTCCTGAAATGGGTGCCCGGCTCTGCTGGCCCACCCTTCCCCCAAAGTCCCAGGCAGGGAGAAGCTGCTGAGGGCATTCTGTGCAGACAGCTGCGTCTCTAAGCAGCAGGGACCTCCTGGGGTCTGGCTTGTGGAGCCCCTCTGCTCCCGCTCCAGCTCCAAGGGACTTCCCAGCCCCACAGCCCTTCTGACTCCCGCCCCAGCTACGCCCCGGCTCCTGGGGCCTGTTCCCCACCTGACGTTCTCTGAGCCATCGGCGTTGCTCTCCTTCACATTCCTGTGCAGCACCCGGAGATTTCCCTCCCCCTCTCCCGGGCCTCATAGCAGGGGGATTATGTCTCCCCCGTGGCTCTCTGCATGCACCGTGGGAGCGTGGGACCAGGGCCCACACACCTGCACAGGTGCCCTGTTCTCACAGTCAGGCGTCCCTCCCGCAGGATCTCAGATGTTTGAGTAACGTTTCTCAAACTTCTCCTGTGTGCCAGATGCACGCACCGTGCTGTTCGTGCGTGACACGGGAGAGCTAATCGCATATGGACGTGAACATGATCCACATCCACAGGCAGGAACCCAGATGCCCGTACAGACAGTGCCGATACACACAGAAACACAGGACACGTGCACACACACCGTGATCTGTGCACAGCAATGGCCAGGACAAAGCCGATGCTCACAGCACTCACAGTCCGGGCGGGACGTGTGCAGGAGACACAATTACCCCCGGTCCCCCGGGGGATACACAACAAGGTGGGGACTGGCGGTGGGAAGGGCTGGAAGGTGCGGAGGTCGGAGGGCGGCGGGGAGAGGCGCGGTGGAGGGGCTGCTGGGAGGGCCCCACGGATGTCCCTGTGGGGGGCTGGGACCCTGCTCCCCCGGCCCCTCCCCAGTCAGCGGAACCCGGTACACACCGCCCTCCTGAGCCGCTGGGGACTGGTCCGTGCCCGGTGCCAGGCTCCGCGGAGGAGGCTCCTCCCAGCCCCACGCTCAGTACGGAGTGTGAGCCCCCTGCTCCGGGCATGGAGGGTGCAGGGGGCACCTGCTACTCGGGCGGGCGGGACAAACAAGGTGACCCTGCAGTTGACCTACCCCCGGTCCAGTGCCCACCCCACCTCTGAGTGCATGTAGTGCCCCCGAGCCCCCTGCTCTGGTCGGGGCCCCTCCGCGTACCTGGGCTTCCTCTCAGCCGTCCCCTGGGTCCCCGCTGACAGGGATGGAGGGCCAACCAGGCCAGTGCTATTCTGAGTCCTGACTGCAGACCCTCCCGGGGATGCTGCTCTGCAGGGAGACAGTCGACCAGCAAGAATCTGCGGCTTCAGGGGCGGGAGCTCCCAGAGGTGCTGGAGCTGCTGGGAGACGAGCTTCAGTGGCCAAGCTCGCAGCCCGCAGCGCAGGCCAGAGGGACAGAGTGCCCGGGGGGAGGGGTGTGTTGTGGGTGCGGTGGCTCCCTGGGCCCCTGCAAAGGGCGGCTCTAAGCAGCAGAGACCCCCAGATGTGCTGAGGACGCAGCTGCGGAGGAGTCAGGGGTGTGGGCGACCTTTTGGAGGGGTGCGTGTAGCGGGCAGGGAGGTGGGGAGGGCAGAGAACTGGGCCCAGGGGCTGAGGACGGGAGCCGCTCAGCAGAGGGAGACCTGAGGGCACAGGCGAGGCCACGGCTACACAGGGCGGGGGCGGGGGCTCCTGGGCGCAGAGTCGGTAGGTTGGGCAGGTGGCGGGAACCGGGCAGGGCCAGGAGAGAAGGGAGAAGCGGGGATCCCCCCAAGGGTGCGGGACCCCACGCGGGAAGGCTCCTCTTTTCCAGTGGAAGAAGAGAGAAGAGAGATTTGGGGGCTGAAGAGAGAGGGGACCTGCTCCTGCCGGCTGTGGACCCAACTGTGTCCCCTCAAATGATGTGCTGAAGCACCAGGCTGCAGCCCTACTCTCAGGGATGGGCCCGGGTGCGGTGTTGGAGGTGAAAGGAGATCGGGAGGGTGGGTCTCCATCTGATAAGATTACTGTCTTCTGAGGACAGATATTTAGCCCCTTTTCCTCCCCCAGCTGCCTTCCCTCTGCCGGGCTGTTCCCCCAGCTCCACTGGTTGTCACTGGGCCTGTGAGCCCCTCGGGCAGGCTGGCCTCTGACTGGAGCCCTCCATGCCCTCCCGGCTGCTGGCCCTGGGCCTGCCCGGAGCCAGTGGTCAGGGAAGACACGTGAATGGTGATGGTTTAGAACACAGTACCTGTTGAGTTAGTTTTAGGATTCCTGCCCCTGAATGATGGTTTGAATTTTTGTCTAGCCCACTGAAAACTTAGGGAAAGGTGTCATTTCCTGCTAATATTGTTCATTTCTTTTTGTGCATTAAATACTGAAAAGGTCACTAAGATGATATAGTAAAACAGTCTAATTTGAAGGGTCTGAGGGTCAAGATGATGCAGGATTTGCTGTGCTTCAGCTGCTTCTCACTGTTAACGGAGGAATTACACCCTTGAAGGTTTTTTTCCTGTGCATTTGCATATAATGTTTTATGGAAATGAAAATCTATTACCTGCTGTTTTTCCCACAAGAACTGAATGTCTTCTTCAATTGTGCTCACCTGACACCTGCATGTCCCCATTTGTCCTGGCCTGGCTGTCACCACTGATGGGGACTCCTCGTGTGGCTGTCCCCCGGGGGTTGACATGAACCACTGGCAATACGGTTGGGAGCTAGGCTTCAGTCGTCCATCTTATTCGGAAGACGCCAGCTGGGGGAAGTCGAGACACCCGCCCTGGCCATCCAGCTGAGCCCGGCAGACCTGGACTCCCCCTGGGTAGTTGCAAGGCACCCCCGTCACCCCCGTGCTCTCCTCCATCCAGAGAGTAAAAAGTGAGGCTCTCACCCGTCCTCGTCGTAGTGATCAGTCCATTCGGGCAGGGCGGTTCCGTTCTGGTGCCATGTCCCGATGCCTGGAGGCCGCTCCACTTGGCCCAGGCCCCCGAGCTGCTCCTGCCCCATCTCTGCTCCCAGCTCTGCAGCGCTGCCCTGAGTCTCCTTGACCGCTCCCCAGCCCGGCCTCACAGGAGTCCTGTCCCTGGGATGCCCAAGTACCTTCACTCTGCTTCCTTTGAGGTGTTGGAAGGGAGCTTGAGGCATAAGTAGAGGAAGGCACCCTCCCCACCCACCGGAAGGCCTGAAGAGAAGCTGGCTTGGGGCTAATGGATCTTGCTAGGCGTGGCCTTTTTGGTTCCCAGTCCAGTGGCGGATGCTTTTTAGGGAAATGAAAACATTGGGTGCCTGAGGAGCTGTGGGGGTGTTCACGCCCTTCCTTTGTTATCCTGGTAATGCCTTCCTGCCTAAAGACCATCTGGGACAGTTACGGAGACCTCAGAGCATTAGCAGGGGACATCATCTCGAGGTTAATGGTGGATTCAGTAGGGAGGAGGGCCTCTTGTGGGCTGGGAGAGGCCATTATTTCCACCCAACCCTGTGCATGGAGAGATGCTGTGGTAATGGACCTGCCCAGGGCTCTGCATGCTGGTGGGTGGAAAGGAAGGAGCATGGACCTGGAACCCAGGACCCCATTTCAAGTGTGAGTTTGGGTGCTTATTAGTTGGGCAAATTTGTGGTTTAGGGCACCCTCTGAGCATCCAAGTTCTCGCTGAAATTCGTGCAATCATTCTTGCCTCTCTCAACAACTTGAATCCAGCCCTTGAGTCAAGAGGGAGGGATCATTTTGACCCTGATCAGTGACATTTCCGACGTTGGCTGACCCCACTTTCCTGCCTGGGAAGTAAGGAATCCTCATAAAACTGAGCCCCCTGCAGGTTAGGATGGAGGCTGACCTCACAGCTGTGTTGCCTGGTGTGCCAGGTGCCCGGCGGACCTGGCGGCTGCTTGGGGTGTAAACACGTTGGCTGACTGGTGGCTGGGGCCTGGAGCTGTCGTGCTAACCCTCAGTGCCCGGTCTAGGGGGTGAAGGAGAGCTCAGCGTGGGAGACCTATGGCCTGAGCTTTGGAAAGAATGCGAGTGAAGAGAGGAGAGGCACGGAGCTCCGCCGCTGAAAGTGTCCCAACGGCCTATGTCAGTGACAGGTGACACAGGACAGGGAGGCTCCATTGTGCTCATGGGTGTCCCCAGGGGACACGGAGCGTGCCCGTGTTAGAGGAGCAGCTCGGACTGTGCCAGGCTCTCATTCTGGGCTTGCTGAGCCGGGGTGGTGGACGTCTTACCCCCAGGAGGGAACACCTACCCTGAGCCCGGCCAGGAGCAAACTTGGGCCTGAGGGCCAGAAACACAGGTGATCCAGGAATGGACACGTTCTGGAACCTTCTGTGGATAGAACGGGGCCTGTCAGGTACAGGTTCTCACACTTCCTGACTAATGACAGGTGATTGACAGAGGCCCAGGATCCAGGGTCCCAGATCCAGCTGTTCCTGCACCGCGTCTGCACCTGGACTTCGTGACATGAGCCAGTCCTTTGGGGTGCGTGGCTACTTTCCTGCTTGTGCGCATGGGTTCGCACTTGCGAGTGTGTGAGTTCATGTGCGTATCAGTTCGTGCGCCTGCGTGCCTCAGTGACGCTTCGGTCACGTGCTCCCAGGACCCTGACCCGAGGGGAACCTGGTCCGCGGAGGAGGCGTCGGCGAACGCTGCCCGCACACGTTTGCTGGGCGGGTCCTGCTGGCGACACGGCGAGGACCGGCCGACCCCCCGTGTCCCCTCGGGCCGCGGGCGCCGGGAGCTGGGTGACGGCGCCGCCTGGGAGCCCGGTGCCCTGCC
>LNAC01000014.1:6799403-6829017 GCA_002007465.1 Ailurus styani
GGGGGCGATGGAAATGTTCATGGGAGAGACGCAGTCATTGCACAGAGGGATTTGGTGAGGTGCTGAGCGTGGGACACACGTGTGTCAAAGATGGTCAAGTATACGTTCTGCGGTTCATTTTAGTGTATGTAAATTACAGCACAAGTAAGTGAAACACAAGATTTTTTCTTTTTTCTTTTTCTGAAATGTGCCTGAATAGGTGAGCCTTCTGCTGAATTGCCAGGAAACTTGGCGCTGGCATTCTGACTCCCTGCGGCTGACTTTTCCATGAGTTTTCCTTCTGTGAACAGTGCCCTGCGGTGTCTGCAGCCCCTGGGGTCTCACATACACGACTTCCTTGCTCGCACATTCGGAGTTGACCCGATTCGGGGGTGGATGGCTTGATCTCTGTGTTGTCTTTTGGTAGCTCCCTGGACTTGTCAGCCTCGTGTTTAATGGCCCATTTCCTTGGGCTGGGCTTCTCATCTGGGGAGAGGCTGAGTGTTAATGGACCCATCCCTTCATCCCACCTTCTAGATGGATCCTCCGGCTCCTGGGAGAGACATGTGGTCTTGGCAGAGGCTTCTAGACAGAGAAGTGCTTGTGCGACAGGATCTCAGGCTTCAGAATTCTGGCCCCAGAGAGAAAACTGAATTATCTTCCAAGCACAGCTGGCAGCGGGTTGGAGCCCTCGAGGCAGATGCCAGAGAGGAATTCCGTTTGGTCTTCCGAAGACAGGCCATTTAGACAGAAAGAGGCCTCAGCTCTCCGTTTGCTGTGTGCTGAACACGTGTCCCCGGACCATCACCTGCCGGCTTCTGCTGCTAGTTTCCTGAGCCTGGACTGTGCTGTCCTTTAGCCTAATGGGATGGACTGTGGGCTTTGACAAGGCCGGTCTGGGTTGTCCTTGGCCTGTGATGGGCCTGTTCTCTATAGTCTATGTGATGTCCCTGGTCCCAAGTACCGGTGGTTTGCTGGTGGGAACACAAAATCTAGTAGCCTGGGTTTCAGGGCAAGCAGGTGCCACCTCAGCATTTGGACTATGACTGGGGCTCCCCCCTGGAAATTAGCAGGCTGTTCCTTGAGCCCAGCTGTGCAGGTTAAATGAGCTTTGCATGTGGAGCCTTTAGCTCAGGACCCACTGCACACAGTAGGTCCCCTGCACATGGCAGTCCCTGGGATGGTTCATTCCTCCTCCTCCTTTCCTGGCCACCATGTTCCCTCCCAGACAGTTATCCCCTGGCTGGTGACTGACCAGGGATATTTAGGACAGCTCCTGAGGCCTGTGCTGGTCTGTGGGAGAACCCAGGCCCGGCCTTATGGGTGTCAGCCCCTGTCTCCCTGAGGCTTGCTGTAGACATTCCACATTTGGCCCCATTTTCCCCCTACATTATCCAGGAGTGTGCTTCTCTGGAGAGCCGTGGTGGGGGGCACAGCCCAACCGTGTCCCCTCACCCTCCCGGCACACATATGTAGTGGTGGTAGCAAGTCCTGCTTAGTTACAGTTGGAGCAGCAGAGAGACAGGTGTTCATTCCTTGTGCAGCCACCTGTGAGCTCCTTAGTAGGGATGGTGATACCCACCCCCTGAATTCTACAAGCCTAGGAGCACAAGAGATCGTTGGCAGAATCCCAAGCAGGGGGAGGCCTGGAAAGACTCCCTCCCTAGCACTGTGCTGAGAGCATGGTCCTACCCATCCCTGCACATCAGCCTTCCAGCCTTCAGAGCCAGGAGGCCATACCTTTCAGCTTTTTAAGCCACCAGTTTATTGTACTTGGTTGTGGTGGCCCTAGGAAGCTAATAGTGTCCTACGTCCCAGAACCTGTGAATATGTTGTCTTATATGACAGAAGGGACTTTGCAGGGGTGAGTCAATTGAAACCCAGGGGATGGGTCACGATCCAGGTGGACCCCAGCTGGAATCACAGGGATCCTTATGAGAGCGAAGCTGGTGGTTGAGAGTCAGGGAGGGAGCTGTGGGGACAGAGCAGAGGTCAGAGTGATGCAGGACCACCAGCCTGGGAATGGATGCGGTGCCTCTAGAAGCTGGAAAAGACAAGGAGTTGAATTCTACCCTGGAGCCTCCCCAAGGAACACAGTCTTTGATTGTAGCCCTGACGACCCATTTCCCACTTGTGACCTCAGAACCACAAATAATAGGTTTGTGTTGTTTTAAGCCATTACATTTGTGGTCCTATATTATAGGAGCCACAGGAAACTAATAGTGTTCAAGATCCTGATATCACTGGCCCATCAATGATTGAGAACCTTGAAGCTGTGGGTAGGAATTCTCTTGATCCTGGTGCACAGCTGCAGGAGGGGCAGCAATAGGAGAGTGGGAAGCATGCCGACACCAGGTGGTGGTCAATGTGGGCTGTTGATAACTGAAGGGAACATGTGTGTAGAAGGAAGAGCTGGGATTTCAGGTAATGCTGCCGGGAACCCCAGTCTGTGTAGGGACATCTGTCTCTTTTTCCTGCTCAGCACAAACTCTCCTTTCCTCTGAGAAGACCACCTGATTTTCCCCTCTTGTGTTGCAGGTGGGTTCATGGGCTCACATGGGTCCCCTGCAGATGGGACCTTACACAGTAGGATGTACTGTTTCCCCATCCTGGGGGCTGGAAGCCCAATATCCAAGCATTGGCAGGGCGGGGACCTCCCGAGGCCTCTCTCCTTTTCTGTGGACAGCCGTGCTCTCCCTGTGTCCTCACGGGGTCATCCTTCTGTGTCTGTCTGTGTCCTGAACCCCCCTTCTTTGAGGACTGCAGTGACATGGGGCCAGGGTCACCCTGGTGACCTTATGCTACCTTAATCATCTTTTTGAAGGCCCTAGATCAACATATAGTCACTATCTGAACTATTGGGGTTCGGACTTCAACTGGGGAACTTGGGGGACACAGGATAGCCCCTAACAGAGCTTTAGAAGATTGGGTAGGAAAGGTCAGAATTTCAGAGGTTTCTGGGCACTTCCAGTAATGTCCCACAAGAGTCAAACCCACATCCTTGCAAGCTGAGCTGTCAGAAATTAGGAATAATAAAGCTGTGTGCTGAGAGGTCCTTTTGCATCCTCCAGGTAAGCAGTTCAAGTCTCAGCAGTTCGGGAGCTGAGAGTCATGTAGCGTGAGCTTTTATGGGCCAGTGAACCCTGCTTGAAGCCCAGTCCCCGGAAAGGCATGAGTCCTACTGACCGACCTGGGGATGTCCCCTAGTGCACACTTCCCTCCTGACAAGCTGGACGTTGTCCCAGCTGTGACACTCTCTGTGCCCTCAGCTGGGACCTGGGGATGGGAAAGGCCAGGTGAGCCCTGTCTGGGAAATAGGAATCAGGTCCCCGAGGAACTCTCCAATTCCTAAGCACACTAGTAGTGAATTTTATTACTGAGCAAACACCACCCACACCACCAACCACCCACATCTCTGAAGGTGGGCACTTGGCCCTGAGAGTCCTCAGGGCACCCGTGAATTTCCAGCTCTTTTTATGTGGAACTCAAGCTGTGACCCTTACTTATCACCCTACTTTGAGCAAATGGTCGGTACCTCTACCACTTGTGTCAGTGGTGCCATCAGATTTTCTGGGACGTCCTAACCTTAATAACTTTGTCTCCATTGCTCCTGCAGTGGCGGGGAACTAGGTACAGTTTTTGACATGCCCCAGGTCTCTCCCACCTCCACACTGTGCCCCACCCCTAATAGCGAATGGGGGCAGACTGGGTGCAGCCTGGACGCCAAGAGCTGGGGAGGCGAGGGGCATCATGACCTGTGAGTCAGTCCAAGGGTCTTGACTTGGCTTTGTTTGGAACCCAAGGAGTCGATGGAATGTGCACACTCCACAGGGCAATTCCGCTTTCACAGAAGTTGGCCTGCCTAGTCCCAGGCCTGGCCGGACAGGATCCGTGTGCTGTCACTAGGACGAGCCCCCGGTGTTTCTCAGTGGGGGATTCCGGCCCCACTCCTGCCCCCACGGGAGTGTCATCCTCTCCCGACTGGGACATTCAGCACACTCCATCCTCAGCTGTGTGATTAGTTGGGGAAGAGGTGCATGACTCCCGTGCAGTCAGACTGATCTCATTTGTCCGAGAAGAGTCCGTCCCTGGTGTTTGATGGGAAACACGGGGGGAAAGGGCTCTCCTCCTGGGGTTCAGAGCAGTCAGAATGGAAGTCTGAAAAGGGAGACCCATTATGCCAGCCAAGGGGAGAGCAGGCGGAGAGGAACGTTCACAGTCGGTGTCAAGGTCCTGATGACACCCAGATCCACCCATGTCTGAGGCCATGATATTTTTTCAAGTTTTTAGTTCCAGGAGCCACTAAATTCCTTTTCTCTTTCATCCTGGTTCACCTCAGTTTTGTTCAAGCAGCCTCAAGTGTCTTTACTTATGTCGTTTCTTGAATTTCAAGAGTCAGAGCCTGAGAGAAGGAGTCCGAGGTGGTGGAGGAGTAGGAGACCTTCATTTTGGCTGGTCCCAGGAATTCAGCTCGGTAGCTATCACATCATTCTGACCACGTGTGAACTCAACCAGAGATTAAAGAAAAGAATTGCTGCAGATCTGTGAGTAGAAAAGCGACCACTTTCTCCACGGCAGGAGGTGCAGAGAAGTGAATCGGGTGATACACAGGAAGATAGACCACGGGGGAGGGAGGCTCCGTCCACCGGCTCCCGGCAGGTGATAGAGGTGAGCGGTTCACACACTGAGCCGAGCAACACTGAGCACATTTAGAAACCTGCTCTGCTGAGGGACGACCCTGCCTGAGAGGGAGGGGACCCTCGCGGGGACAGTGTGGTCTCAGGATCCTCGGGTGCACAGGAAGACGGGGTGTCCGAGTGATGTAATGAGTACTGAGTATAATATGAGACTGAGGAATCACAGACCTGTACACCTGAGACAAATAATACATTACATGTTAATTAATTGAATTTAATTAAAAAAAATAAAACACACTATTAAAAAGGAAAAACGAGAGAAGAAAAAGAGCCTGTTCCAGTTCTTGGGTTGAGACAGTCCTAAGCAACCCCATCTGCCTTAAGGAAAAAAGGAGGAAAAAGAATCAGAAACTCCCTGATGAGATGCATGTCTGGGAACCGCTGACTTATTGGTGCCTGGACATCAGGCTGGGCGAGCCCGGGAACCGCTCAGGGTGAATGTGGCTGCGGACAACTCCTCGTGGTTAGTTGCCTCAAGACTCAGTTTTCTGGGAGCGAGAGTGTGACTGGGTGTCCTGAGGGCACGTGAATGCCCTGGCGTGGCCACAGCAAATGACCACCAATCTGGGATTTTAAATGCTAGCAATTCATTGTCTCATGGTTCCGGAGGTCAGAAGTCTGGGAACACGGTGTGGTCAGGCTGGTTCTGTCTGGGGCTCTGGGGAAGAATCTGCGGGATGCCTGTCCCAGCTGCTGGTGGCTCCTGGTGGCTCCCCTCCATGCTGGCAGCTGTTGGCCTTCGTGGCTTGTTGTCTTGTCACCCCAGGACTGCCTCCTTGGTCACATGGCCTCTCCTCTCTGTGTGTCTTGGATTCTTCACATGACCTTCGCACAAGGACATCAGTCACTGGATTGAGGGCCTGCCCCAATCTGGCATGACCTCATCCTGTGCAAAGCCATCTGCACACCCCCTTTTCAAATCAGGTCACGTTTTGAGGTTCTAGGTGCACCTGACTTTCTGGTGGAACACTTTAGCCCAGTGCAGGCCATGCCTACACCTCTTAGCCGTGTGAAGTGATGAAAAGAAGGGTTTCCAGGAAGGGGCTCCTTTGACTCCTGGGCCAGAATGTGGCACATTTACTCCACCTGCATCAGGACTGGGAGCCTGGGGCATCCACTGAGGGAAACAGCGTGCAGTTTCCTCCAAAAATTAAAAATAGAACTTCCATAAGATACAGCAAGGCCACATCTGGGATTGTTTCCAAAAGACAAGGAGTATGTGCATCCACGTTCCCTGGCATGTTACGCACAGTGGCCGGGATGTGGAAGCAACGCCAGTGTCTGTGGACGGAGGAATGGTTGTAACGTGAGACGTGTGTGCACGCAGGAGAATATGGTTCAGCCAGAAAGAGAAGGCAATCCTGCCGTGGGTGACATGTTTTTAAGATTTTATTTATTTATTTGAGAGAGAGCAAGAGAGAGAGAGAGCGCGTGTGCGCACAACTAGGGTGGAGAGGCAGAGGTAGAAGGAGAAGCCGAATCCTCACTGAGCAGGGCTGGATCCAAGGACTCTGGAATCGTGACTTGAGCAGAAGGCAGACGCCTAACTGACTGAGCCACCCAGGTGCCCCACTTCCAGTTTGCTTGTACAGTGATTAACCTGAAAGAGCCTTGAAATTGATGATGCTCATTTATGTTTTGTTTTCAATGCCCTTCCTGCAGTGTTGACTTAGGATTTTAAGTTGCGTTCCCTGATGTCACATGGACGTGAAATGTAAGTATTTCCCAGTGTGTTATGGGATACATCCCTCATCTTTAACTGGATTACCAGAAATCTAATAGGCTCTTGATTTCTGTTCTACAATGATCTCGTCTTCTTGATGAATCACTTTTGGTTAAATTCAGTTCTCCTTTTCACACTAATGGCTCCTTATTCTGGACCCAGGAGAACGTGGGAAGAAAAGAGGGGTGAGGGGAGCCAGGCATGCTGATGTGTGTCTGTTTTCCATCGCTGGGCATTGGCCTGGAGGGGCAAGTGTTTCCAGCAAGTCGAGGAAGGGCCAATCCGTGGGGTACAGACATTTGCTCTGTCAGCCACACGGGGTTCTGGGATGAAGCTGCCTCCAGGCTGCCCCTGCCTCCCAGGCACAGCCCCATTAGGGTCCGTTGTGCATCTCCAGGGAGGCCAGGCAGGGGCTCTCCTGGTTCCAGGGCAGCCTCCCGGGGCAAAGGAAATAGACCCGTCACGTTTGCCAGGCGGGGTGGTGTGTGGCGTCCAGAAGGCAAAGGCCAGGGGTCAAGCGCTGTCCTGGGCCAGGTGGAGGAGGAAGCTGTCTCCTGGCTTACGGCCAGTGAGAGTTTGGTCAGTGATGGACACGGTTGGCTGGCCGAGGACGGCAGTCACGGAGGGGGTCAGCAGGACACCTGCTGGAAGGTAGACCAGGGGTATCCCCTGGCCGTCAGCTGATGTCACCAGCACGTGCCCACGGACCAGCATTAGGCCACAAGGTCACAGGAACCATGCCCTGCCTCCTGGACAAAGATGTCCTTGGAGGGTGAGAGAGAGGCTGCTAGAACGTGCTTCCCATTGAGATGGAAGCAGGCTCCCCAGCTGCAGAGACTGGGAAGAGAAGGAGCGCCCCACAGGCCAGGCCTCAAAGTGAACAAGTGCCGATTGACGTCCACGAGCAGACAGACTGCAGTTCGTCTTCCCAGGTGATTCCCCTGTGAGAGCCAGACCACAGCGGGCCGTGGGGGGTTGGGCATAGAAGAGACGGTCCCAGACGGGGCGAGAGGCGAGTCTTTGGGGCCGTTAACAGCCGGCCAGACAGGCACTGGCAGGGCAGGCATGCAGATCTGGGGGGCGCCCAGGCTCTCAGGCTCTCAGGCCCCCAGGTCGTTGGTGCTGGTGGAGGCTGTCTCCCTCCCCTCCCCATCAGGCTCCTCCTTCAGCGCCCTGCGGAGCACGGCCCCCAAGGGCTCCCACAGGCCCCGGCATCCCTGGCTGCCCACCACGAAGTAGATGACGGGATTGGCACTGCTGCTCAGGGCCGCGGAGAGACTCGCCACATGGTGGAAAACACTCTTCTGGTCCTGTGGCAGGTCCAGCCAGTAGAGGAAGAACCAGCTGATTCCGAGGGGCAGGGCGCAGACAAGGAACACCCCGACGGATGCCAGAACGACCACGTAGAGCCGCGTGGGCTGCTGTCGCCCCCACTGCTGTGAGCTCCTCCTCACTCGCACAACAAGGGTCACGCTGGACAGGGTCATCACTGGGGTGAANTCGCCACATGGTGGAAAACACTCTTCTGGTCCTGTGGCAGGTCCAGCCAGTAGAGGAAGAACCAGCTGATTCCGAGGGGCAGGGCGCAGACAAGGAACACCCCGACGGATGCCAGAACGACCACGTAGAGCCGCGTGGGCTGCTGTCGCCCCCACTGCTGTGAGCTCCTCCTCACTCGCACAACAAGGGTCACGCTGGACAGGGTCATCACTGGGGTGAAGATCCCCAAAATGAGGAAGCTGAAGACAGAGTCCAACGTGAAACACTGGTTTCGCACACCGAACCAGAACTCGCTGCAGAGGAGTGAGGCCAGCATGTTCATCAGGAGGGACAGCACCCAGAGCAGGGCACACACCACGGTTGACAGGTACTGGGGCCGGTGACACTTGTACCAGATGGGGAAGAGGACGGACAGGCAGCGCTGCGTGCTGATGGCTGTCAGGAAGCTCAGGCTCGCAGTGTAGGTGAAGTACCTCACTCTCTCCATCACCTCGTAGGCCGGCAGGGTGCGGTCTAGATACAGAATGATGGCCGTGCAGAGGAGGAAGAGGAAGTCAGCCACCGCCAGGTGGAGGACATACGTGCAGAAGGGGGTCCTCTGCCTCTGGCAGCTCAGCAGCCAGACCACCAGGCCATTGCCGATCATGCCGCACATGCAGATGAACGAGGCCAGGGAGCTCAGCACCTTGGGAGCTATGTCCAGTGTGTTTCGGGCATCATCCAGGGAGGGATTTCGGTCGATTTCCTCCATCCAGGCATGGAAGACAGTGTAGTTCATCCTATGGAAAGAATATGGACCAGCTTGAGGTTTTGTGTTCGGGGGCCCTGAGGGACTTCTTGGGGCCCCACTCCCGGAGTGTCCTGCTTCAGGGCTTTCACCTGGGTTCTGTTTACAAGAAACATGACCAGGAGGCTTGATCTGTTCCCCACTTTCCTGGCTTCCACCCCACCGACTCTGCCAGTGCCACTGTGACATACCCGAAGTTGTTCCTGACACCCTTTGTCAACTTAAGATGTTCTCTTGTGTTGTGAGTTTATTTTCTTAAATCATAAGAACTATTGAGTTTTATCAAAGGCTTTCTTTTCCCTGTTGACCTATCATGTTCCCATTTACACATGGACCCCTTAAACCTCTCTGTTCTGGCTTCTCTGTTCCTACACAGTTTTTATGTATGTCTGTGTTTAAAATACGTATGTGGCTTGCTGTGAGCTCTGGGCGTTGTGTGGCTGAAAGGCACTCACTACTTGTTCTGTGTCCTTTTCACCAAGTTTCTTCCTTCAGGGAGACCACTGAGCTGTGCCTGGCTTTCCCCTTTCTCCACCGTCCACAGAGGACTCCAGGTGTAAAGCCGGGGTGATCACAGGGCTCCTCTCTCCTATTTCCCTCTTCTCAGAGTTCACACTCCTGGGATGCCTCTTGCCCACTATCTGAACACAGTTGAGTCTTCCTCTTTTTCCTGTTTTCTGGTTGTTGACAGTAGGAGGGCTGGTCTAGTACCAGTTTCTCCCTTGTGGCTAGAGACAGAAATGCCTCTACGGTATTCTCTTCTTGATCACTGCTGGTGTGGAGGAACCCTGTTGATTCTTGTAGTTTTTATTAATCAGGCAAATGTCCTGATTTAGTGGACCATACCTATGCATTTTTCTGTTGACCATTTTGATTTTCTTTGCTGTTATCCTCATCCCTCTAATTTCTTTTTCATGTCTTATAGCATAGCCCAGAACATTTAGTAGTCTGCTGAGCAATGGTTGGAATCAAGTGTGCTTATCTTCTGCCTAATCTCACAGTTTCTCTACCGGATGTGATGGTTACTCTGAGTTTGTGGCATTATCTTTTACCAGGGTGAGAAAGTTCCCTTCCTGGTTGTCTGGGAGTTTTTATCATAAATGATGGAGTTTATCCAAATTGTTTTTCTGCAGTTACTTAATCACTTTCCTTTTTTCCACCCTTTGTCTATTTATGTGGTGGATGTATAGTGGTAAGTTTTCTGGTGTCTATCATCCTTACGTTTTTTGGGTAGACCATTTCTAGTTTGGTCTGGTCACTCCCCCACCCCTCAGGTATCCTGATGTTATTTAGAGAATTTCCTCCCATGGTCATAAGTGAAATTAGTGCACAATTTTCCCGTCTGGTACTATCCTTGTCTGCTTTTTATTTCAAAGCTGTAAGATTATACTGGTTCCATAAAATGACTTGAATAGATTGCCCTTTTTTTTTATCCTCAGGAATAATTTGTAGCATGTAGGGATTATCTTTCTTTGAAGATTTCGCAGAAGTTAAAATCATCTGGTCAGGTTATTATTATGTGATCGTTAGGGCACAGGCATGGCTTTGTAAAAAGGAAATTAGAAGTGTGACTTTTTTAATGTAATGGGTTTATTCAGATTTTGAATTTATTTTTGAGTTAGAGCAGGGAATATTGTTTTTCTGGAATGTTGTTCCTGCTTGCGGTTTCAGGTTAATTGGTACAATACTGTAAATACTCTACACAATATTCCCTTCTAATTTTTAAAGCCCTAAATCAATATGCCATTTTCAATTTGTATGTTCACTTCTCTTTTAAAAAATCAGTTTGCTAGAGGCTCGGTTTTAAGAGAACTTTTTCTTTTTAAGCATCTGTATTTGTTTCTAGTTTTCCTTTTTTTAAAAAAAATTTTATTTATTTATTTGAGAGAGAGAGAGCATGGACATGAGTAGGGAGAAGAGGAAGAAGCAGGCTCCCCGTCAACAGGGAGCCCAATGTGGGACTCGATCCCAGGTCCCTGGGATCATGACCTGAGCCTAAAGCAGACCTTTAACTCACTGCGCCACCCAGGCGCCCTTGCTTCCAGTTTTCTTAATTGATGCTTTAACTCCTTTTACTTTCTTTGGATATACCTTCTGATTGCTTTTTAGCTTCTTGCATTGAACGTTTAGGTAACTGTCAAACGTTCTTCATTTTCTAACAGGTATGTTGGGCTCTAGATGACCCCTATCTGTTTGTTGAGTGTTTCATGAGTTTTGGGTTGTACTGCCTTCATTGTGACTCATGCCTCAATATTTTAACATCGAAAGCCACTGACAATATTTAAAATTTCAACTTCTATAAATTTGTTAGAAATACATTTTATAACTCGACAAATATTTTTATCTGTCACAAGTAAGTTTTATCATTTTCTCTTCAGCTTTTGGAATCGTTGTTAAGTGGGCACAAATCCAAGATGATCGTGGTGTCCCTGTCAAGTATACCTTTCATGCGGTGGCCCTCTTCATTTTATTTGTATTTTACTTATTTATGAGTGTGTGAATGAGAAACAGAGAGAATGACAGCGTGAAAGTGCAAAAGCCAAGCACAGATGCAGAGGGAGAGGGATTGCAGATTTCCCCCTGAGCAGGGAGCCCAACGCGAGGCTCGATACCAGACCCTGGGATCATGACCTGAGCCCAAGGCAGACACTCACCGACTGAGCCACCCAAGCGCCCCAGTCCTCTTCATGTTCAGTACTTAGATGTGCTACCAGGACTTGGCCCTGGCTTCTGTTAGTATTCACAGGATGTCACTGGTGCAGGAGCAGGTCTGTGGTGGGGCTCACGGCTCGGAGATGTGGCATGATGCAGGTGTTTGTAAGTTCAGACTCTGTCCCTGTGAGTGCTGCCAATCAGGGGCTTTAGTTCCTGAAATGGGTGCCCGGCTCTGCTGGCCCACCCTTCCCCCAAAGTCCCAGGCAGGGAGAAGCTGCTGAGGGCATTCTGTGCAGACAGCTGCGTCTCTAAGCAGCAGGGACCTCCTGGGGTCTGGCTTGTGGAGCCCCTCTGCTCCCGCTCCAGCTCCAAGGGACTTCCCAGCCCCACAGCCCTTCTGACTCCCGCCCCAGCTACGCCCCGGCTCCTGGGGCCTGTTCCCCACCTGACGTTCCCTGAGCCATCGGCGTTGCTCTACTACACATTCCTGTGCAGCACCCGGAGATTTCCCTCTCCCTCTCCCAGGCCTCGTAGCAGGGGGATTATGTCTCCCCCGCGGCTCTCTGCATGCACCGTGGGAGCGTGGGACCAGGGCCCTCACACCTGCACAGGTGCCCTGTTCTCACAGTCAGGCGTCCCTCCCGCAGGATCTCAGACGTTTAAGTAACGTTTCTCAAACTTCTCCTATGTGCCAGATGCACGCACCGTGCTGTTCTTGCGTGACACGGGAGAGCTAATCGCATATGGACGTGAACGTGATCCACGTCCACAGGCAGGACCCCAGATGCCCGTACAGACAGTGCCGATACACACAGAAACACAGGACACGTGCACACACGCACAGAGCCCCGTGCACACACACCCGTGATCTGTGCACAGCAATGGCCAGGACAAAGCCGATGCTCACAGCACTCACAGTCCGGGCGGGACGTGTGCAGGAGACACAATTACCCCCTGTCCCCCAAGGGATACACAACAAGGTGGGGACTGGCGGTGGGAAGGGCTGGAAGGTGCGGAGGTCGGAGAGCGGCGGGGAGAGGCCCGGTGGAGGGGCTGCTGGGAGGGCCCCACGGATGTCCCTGCGGGGGGCTGGGACCCTGCTCCCCCGGCCCCTCCCCAGCCAGCGGAACCCGGTACACACCGCCCTCCTGAGCCGCTGGGGACTGGTCCGTGCCCGGTGCCAGGCTCCGCGGAGGAGGCTCCTCCCAGCCCCACGCTCAGTACGGAGTGTGAGCCCCCTGCTCCGGGCATGGAGGGTGCGGGGGGCACCTGCTACTGGGGCGGGCGGGACGAACAAGGTGACCCTGCAGTTGACTTACCCCCGGTCCAGTGCCCACCCCACCTCTGAGTGCATGTAGTGCCCCCGAGCCCCCTGCTCTGGTCGGGGCCCCTCCGCGCACCTGGGCTTCCTCTCAGCCGTCCCCTGGGTCCCCGCTGACGGGGACGGAGGGCCGACCAGGCCAGTGCTATTCTGAGTCCTGACTGCAGACCCTCCCGGGGATGCTGCTCTGCAGGGAGACAGTCGACCAGCAAGAATCTGCGGCTTCAGGGGCGGGAGCTCCCAGAGGTGCTGGAGCTGCTGGGAGACGAGCTTCAGTGCCAAGCTCGCAACCCGCAGTGCAGGCCGGAGGGACAGAGTGCCCGGGGGGAGGGGTGTGTTGTGGGTGCGGTGGCTCCCTGGGCCCCTGCAAAGGGCGGCTCTAAGCAGCAGAGACCCCCAGATGTGCTGAGGACGCAGCTGCGGAGGAGTCAGGGGTGTGGGCGACCTTTTGGATGGGTGCGTGTAGCGGGCAGGGAGGTGGGGAGGGCAGAGAACTGGGCCCAGGGGCTGAGGACGGGAGCCGCTCAGCAGAGGGAGACCTGAGGGCACAGGCGAGGCCACGGCTACACAGGGCGGGGGCGGGGGCTCCGGGGCGCAGAGTCGGTAGGTTGGGCAGGTGGCGGGAACCGGGCAGGGCCAGGAGAGAAGGGAGAAGCGGGGATCCCCCCAAGGGTGCGGGACCCCACGCGGGAAGGCTCCTGCTTTCCAGTGGAAGAAGAGAGAGAGAGATTTGGGGGTCTGAACAGAGAGGGGACCTGCTCCTGCCGGCTGTGGACCCAACTGTGTCCCCTCAAATGATGTGCTGAAGCACCAGGCTGCAGCCCTACTCTCAGGGATGGGCCCGTGTGCGGTGTTGGAGGTGAAAGGAGATCGGGAGGGTGGGTCTCCATCTGATAAGATTACTGTCTTCTGAGGACAGATATTTAGCCCCTTTTCCTCCCGCAGCTGCCTTCCCTCTGCCGGGCTGTTCCCCCAGCTCCACTGGTTGTCACTGGGCCTGTGAGCCCCTCGGGCAGGCTGGCCTCTGACTGGAGCCCTCCATGCCCTCCCGGCTGCTGGCCCTGGGCCTGCCCGGAGCCAGTGGTCAGGGAAGACACGTGAATGGTGATGGTTTAGAACACAGGACTTGTGGAGTTAGTTTTAGGATTCCTGTCCTTGGAATCAGGGTTTGAATTTTTGTCTAGCCCACTGAAGACTTAGGGAAAGGTGTCATTTCCTGCTAATATTGTTCATTTCTTTTTGTGCATTAAATACTGAAAAGGTCACTAAGATGATATAGTAAAACAGTCTAATTTGAAGGGTCTGAGGGTCAAGATGATGCAGGATTTGCTGTGCTTCAGCTGCTTCTCACTGTTAACGGGGGAATTACACCCTTGAAGGTTTTTTTTTCTGTGTATTTGCATATAATGTTTTTAAAGGAATGAAAACCTATTACCTGCTCTTTTCCCACAAGAACTGAATGTCTTCTTCAGTTGTGCTCACCTGACACCTGCATGTCCCCCTTTGTCCTGGCCTGGCTGTCACCACTGATGGGGACTCCTCATGTGGCTGTCCCCCCGGGGTTGACATGAACCACTGTCAATACGGTTGGGAGCTAGGCTTCAGTCATCCATCTTATTCGGAAGACGCCAGCTGGGGGAAGTCGAGACACCCGCCCTGGCCATCCAGCTGAGCCCGGCAGACCTGGACTCCCCCCCTGGGTAGTTGCAGGGCACCCCCGTCACCCCCGTGCTCTCCTCCCCACCCAGAGGGTAAAAAGTGAGGCTCTCACCCGTCCTCGTCGTAGTGATCAGTCCATTCGGGCAGGGCGGTTCCGTTCTGGTGCCATGTCCCGATGCCTGGAGGCCGCTCCACTTGGCCCAGGCCCCCGAGCTGCTCCTGCCCCATCTCTGCTCCCAGCTCTGCAGCGCTGCCCTGAGTCTCCTTGACCGCTCCCCAGCCCGGCCTCACAGGAGTCCTGTCCCTGGGATGCCCAAGTACCTTCACTCTGCTTCCTTTGAGTGCTGGAAGGGAGCTTGAGGCATAAGTACAGGAAGGTGCCTGCCCCACCCACCGGGAGACCTGCAGACAAGCTGACTGGGGGCTAATGGACTTGGCTTTCCATGGCCCCCTGGGCTCCCTTTCTGGGGTGTGGGTTGAGTTTCAGGGAAATGAGAAGGCGGCTGGGGGCCCTGAGGAGCTGTGGGAGTGTCCACCCCTCTCCTGTGCCATCCTGGCAATGCCTCCCTGCCTGAAGGCCATCTGGGACAGCCAAGGAGACCTCAGAGCATTAGCAGGCCCCATCCTGTCGGAATTACCATTAGGCTGTGCAGGGTAAGAGGGGTTCTTGTGGGCTGGGAGAGGCTATTACATCCACCCAGCCCTGTACTTGGAGAGATGCTGTGGCTAATGGACCTGCCCAGGGCTCTGCATGCTGGTGGGCGGAAAGGAAGGAACATGGACCTGGACTCCAGGACCTCCTTTCAAATCTGAGTTTGGGTGCTTATTAGCTGGGCAGCTGTGTGGTTTCGGGCACCCTCTGAGTATCCAAGTCCTTGCTGAAATTCATGCAATCTCTTCTTGCCTCTCTCAACAACTTGAATCCAGCCCTGAAGGCAAGAGGGAGGGATCATTTTGACCCCAATCGGTGACCTCTCCCCACGTTGGCGGAACCCACTTTCCTGCCTGGGAAGCAAGGAATCCTCATAAAACTGAGCCCCCTGCAGGTTAGGATGGAGGCTGACCTCACAGCTGTGTCGCCTGGTGTGCCAGGTGCCCGGCGGACCTGGCAGCTGCTTGGGGTGTAAACAGGTTGGCTGACTGGTGGCTGGGGCCTGGAGCTGTCGTGCTAACCCTCAGTGTCCGGTCCAGGAGATGAAGGAGAGCTCGGCGTGGGAGACCTGTGGCCTCAGCTTTGGAAAGAAATGCAAGTGAAGAGAGGAGAGGCGCGGAACTCCGATGTTGAAAGTATCAGCAACGGCCTATGTCAGTGACAGGTGACGCAGGACAGGGAGGCTCTATTGTGTTCATGGGTGTCCCCAGGGGACACGGAGCGTGCCCGAGTTAGAGGAGCAGCTCGGACTGTGCCAGGATCTCATTCTGGGCTTGCTGAGCTGGGGTGGTGGACGTCTTACCCCCAGGAGGGAACACCTAGCCTGAGCCGGGCGGGAGCAAACTCGGGCCTGAGGCCAGAGACACAGACAGGTGACCCAGGAAGTCACGAGCTTCCGGAGGCGGGAATGGTCACGTTCTGGAACCTTCTGTGGATAGAACGGGGCCTGGCAGGTACAGATGCTCACACTTCCTAACTAATGACAGGTGATTGTCAGAGTCCCAGGATCCAGGGTCCCAGATCCAGCTGTTCCTGGACCGCGTCTGCACCTGGACTTCTCCGGGACGCCAGCCAATTCTGTTGCGGTGTGACACACGAGTGATCATGACACACATACGCGTGTCAAAGATGGTCAAGTATACATTCTGCAGGTTTGTTTTATTGTATGTAAATTACAGCCACAATTAAGTCAAACACAAGATTTTTTCTTTTTCTGAAATGTGCCTGAGTAGGTGAGCCTTCTGCCGAATTGCCAGGAAACTTGGCGCTGGCATTCTGACTCCCTGCGCCTGACTTTTCCATGAGTTTTCCTTCTGCGAACAGTGCCCTGCGGTGTCTGCAGCCCCAGGGGTCTCACGTACACAACTTCCTTGCTCGCATTCGGAGTTGACCCGATTCAGGGGTGGATGGCGTGATCTCTGTGTTGGCTTTGGTAGCTCCCTGGACTTGTCAGCCTCGTGTTTAATGGCACATTTCCTTGTGCTGGGCTTCTTCCCATCTGGGGAGAGGCTGAGTGTTAATGGACCCATCCCTTCATCCCACCTTCTAGATGGATCCTGCGGCTCCTGGGAAAGACATGGCGTCTTGGCAGAGGCTTCTAGACAGAGAAGTGCGTGTCGGACAGGATCTCAGGCTTCAGAATTCTGGCCCCAGAGAGAAAACTGAATTATCTTCCAAGCACAGCTGGATGGCGGTTGGAGCCAGGGAGGATGATGCCAGAGAGGCATTCTGCTTGGTCTTCCGAAGACGGGCCATGAAGACAGGAAGAGGCCTCAGCTCTCAGTGTGCTGTGTGCTGAACACTTATCCCCGGACCATCACCTGCCGGCTTCTGCTGTTAGTTGCCTAAACCAGGAATGTGCCCACCTTTAGTCTAACGTGATGGACTGTGGGCTCAGACAAGGCCGGTCTGGGTTGTCCTTGGGCTGTGATGGGCCTGTTCTGTCTAGTCCATGAAGTGTCCGCAGGGCCCCAAGTACCGGTGGTTTCTTAGTTGGAACACAAAGACCAGTAGCCTGGGTTTCAGGGCAAGCAGGCGGCCCCTGAGTATTTGGATTGTGACTGCGTCTCCACCCTGGACATGAGAAGGATGTCTCTGCAGCCCCGCTATGCAGATTAACTGAGCTTTGCAGGTGGAGCCTTTAGCTCAGGGCCCACTGCCCACAGTAGGTCCCCTGCAAATGGCAGCCTTTGGGTTGGTTCCTTCCTCCTCTTTCCTTCCTGGTCACCACGTTCCCTCCCAGACAGTTATCCCCTGGCCCGAGGCTGACCAGAGATTTAGGACAGCTCCTGAGGCCTGTGCTTGCCAGAGGTCAGCTTCAGCAACAGTCAGGGTCCCCGAAGGAGCGAACAGCGTCAGCGATATGAAATGATGAGACAGACTCGAATGATGTTTCAGGAGTCTCCCAAATACTCAGGGCTCGGGGTCCTTTATTTATAACATTGTAACGGAGGATGACCAAAGACATAACCAAGATGATTATTTACTGGTCAAAGGAACCTTTGTAGATGCACCTGGTGTTTTTTCCCCCAGAGGCTTGATAGATGAAGCCCGTTCTGCTTATCTGTATTGTGACCTTTTTTATAGTCTCTCCTAGTCTTCTACAAAATTATGGGCCCTGCACAAGGTCACTTAGCCCCAAGGCTAAATGCCAGTTGTTCTGGGGGAGGCACAGCATAGCGCCAGACTCTATTTCTGGCCGTCATCCCGGACTCTACTCGGGCCTGTTTATCTATAGAAAGAGTAAATTAACTATACCTGGAAAACGTGACTTATTTATAATTAGACTACGTATTTTCTAGTAACTAGGTTTATATTATATATATTTATGTTGATTAATAATACAAGCTCTACAAATAGCAAATCCAACCTATGCTTAACAAATCTAATCTATTCTTACCACTCATATTAATATGCGTTATTTGAGCTGCAAGCCGCTTTTAACTGGAAGGGGTTGATTAATGCTTTACTCATTGCGATTCTCCTCACCTTGCAGGAGGGTGGTGCCCCAGGCCTTGCAGAGGGGGTTCACCTGCTTGTACCATGCAGACGGCTCACATCATGTTCTGGTCTGTAGGAGAACCCAGTCCAGGGCTTACGGGTGTCAGCCCCCTGTCTCCGTGATGCTTGCTCTTGACTTTCCACATTTGGCCCTGTTTCTCCCCTACATTATCCAGGAGTGTGCTTGTCTAGAGAGCCGTGGTGGGGGGCACAGCCCAACCGTGTCCCCTCACCCTCCCGGCACACATATGTAGTGGTGGTAGCAAGTCCTGCTTAGTTACAGTTGGAGCAGCAGAGAGACAGGTGTTCGTTCCTTGTGCAGCACCTGTGAGCTCCTTAGTAGGGATGGTGATACCCACCCCCTGAAATCTACAAGCCTAGGAGCACAGGAGATCGTTGGCAGAACCCTGAAGCAGTGGGAGCCTGGGAAGGCTCCCTCCCTAGCACTGTGCTGGGAGCATGGTCCTACCCACCCCTGCACGTCAGCCTTCCAGGCTTCAGAACCGGGAGGCCATACCTTTCGGCTTTTTAAGCCAGCAATTTATTGTACTTTGTTGTGGTGGCCCTAGGAAGCTAATAGTGTCCTACGTCCCAGATCCTGTGAAGGTGTTGTCTTATGTGACAGAAGGGACTTTGCAGGGGTGAGTCAATTGAAACCCAGGGGATGGGTCATGATCCAGGTGGACCCCAGCTGGAATCACAGGGATCCTTATGAGAGCGAAGCTGGTGGCTGAGAGTCAGGGAGGGAGCTGTGGGGACAGAGCAGAGGTCAGAGTGATGCAGGACCACCAGCCTGGAAATGGATGCAGATGCCTCTAGAAGCTGGAAAAGACAAGGAGTTGAATTCTACCCTGGAGCCTCCCCAAGGAACACAGTCTTTGATTGTAGCCCTGAAGACCCATTTCCCACTTGTGATCTCACAACCATAAAATAATATTTTTGTGTTGTTTTAAGCCACTACATTTGTGGTCGTATATTACAGGAGCCACAGGAAACTAATAGTGTTCAAAATCCTGATATCACTGCTCTGTCAATGACTGAGAACCTTGAAGGCTGTGGGTAGGAATTCTCTTGATTCTGGTGCACAGCTGCAGAAGGGACAGGAATAGGAGAGTGGGAAGCATGCTGACACCAGGTGGTAGTCAATGTGGGGTGGTGATAACTGAAGGGAACATGTGTGTCAAAGGAAGAGCTGTGACTTCAGGTAATGCTGCCGGAAACCCCAGTCCGTGTAGGGACATCTGTCTCTTTTTCCTGCTCAGCACAAATTCCCTCTTCCTCTGAGAAGACCACGTGACTTTCCCCTTCTGTGTTGCAGGTGGTTTCATGGGCTCACATGGGTCCCCTGCAGAGGGGGCCTTACATAGTAGGATGTACTGTCTCCCCATCCTGGGTGCTGGAAGCCCAAGGTCCAGGCACGGGCAGGGCGGGGACCTCTCGCAGCCTCTCTCGTTGTGTGTGGACAGCAGTGCTCTCCCTGTGTCCTCACGGGATCATCCCTCTGTGTCTTTCTGTGTCCTGATCCCCCCTTCTTTGAGGACTGGAGTGAGATGGAATCAGGGTCACCCCGGTGAACTTATGCTACCTTAATCATCTTTTTGAAGGCCCTAGCTCAACATATAGTCACTATCTGAACTATTGGGGTGAGGACTTCAACAGGGGAACTTGGGGGACACAGGATAGCCCCTAACAGAGCCTTAGAAGATTGGGTAGGAAAGGTCAGAATTTCAGAGGCTTCTGGGCACTTCCAGTAATATTCCAGAGGAGTCAAACCCACATCCTTGCAAGCTGAGCTGTTGGAAAGTAGGAATAATAAAGCTGTGTGCAGAGTGGTCCTTCTTGCCTCTTGGGGGTCAGCATTTCAGTTCTCAACAATTCGGGGGCTGAGTCATGTTGGGTGAGCTTGTAGGGTCCAGTAAACCCTGCTTCAAGCTCAATCCCCACAAAGGCAGGAGTCCTCCTGAGAGACCTGGGGATGTCCCCAATGCACACTTCCAGCCTGAGGAACTGGACGTTGTCCCAACTGTAACACTCTCTGTGCCCTCAGCTGGGACTTGGGGATGGGAAAGGCCCGATGAGCCCCATCAGGGAAATAGAAATCAGGTCCCTGAGGAAGTCTCCAATTCCTAACCACACCAGTAGTGAATTTTATTATTGAGAAAACACCACCACCAACACCAACCACCACATCCCGGAAGGTGGGGAGGTGGCTCCGAGAGTCCTCAGGGCACCCGTGAATTTCCAGCTCTTTTTTTTTTTTTTTTTTAAAGATTTTTATTTATTCATTTGACACGGAGAGAGAGAGATTACAAGCAGGCAGAGAGAGAGGAGAGAGGAGGAAGCAGGCTCCCCGCTGAGCAGAGAGCCCGATGTGGGCCTCGATCCCAGGACCCTGGGATCATAACCTGAGCCGAAGGCAGCGGCTTTAACCCACTGAGCCACCCAGGCGCCCTCCAGCTCTTTTTATGTGGAACTGGAGCTGTGACCCTTACTCATCACCCTACTTTGAGCAAATGGTTGGTACCTCTTGCACTTGTGTCAGTGGTGCCATTGGATTTCATGGAACATCCTAACCTTAATAGCTTTCTTTCCATTGCTCCTGCAGTGGTGGGGCGCTAGGTACAGTTTTCAAAGTGTCCAAGCTCACCCCCATCTCCACACTTCGCCCCACTCCTAATAGTGAATGGGGGCAGAACTGGATGCAGGGTAGAAGCTAAGAGCTGGGGAGGCGAGGGGCATCACGGCCTGTGAGTCAGTCCAAGGGACTTGACTTGGCTTTGATTAGAACTCAAAGAGTCGATGGAATGTGTGCACTCCACGAGGCAACTCTGCTTTTACGGGAGTTGGCCTGCCTAGTCCCAGGCCTGGCCGGACAGGATCCGTGTACTGTCAGCAGGACGAGCCCCTGGTGTTTCTCAGTGGGGGATTCCGGCCCCACTCCTGCCCCCACGGGAGTGTCATCCTCTCCCGACTGGGACATTCAGCACACTCCATCCTCAGCTGTGTGATTAGTTGGGGAAGAGGTGCATGACTCCCGTGCAGTCAGACTGATCTCATTTGTCTGAGAAGAGTCCGTCCCTGGTGTTTGATGGGAAACACGGGGGGAAAGGGCTCTCCTCCTGGGGTTCAGAGCAGTCAGAATGGAAGTCTGAAAAGGGAGACCCATCATGCCAGCCAAGGGGAGAGCAGGCAGAGAGGAACGTTCACAGTCGGTGTCAAGGTCCTGATGACACCCAGATCCACCCATGTCTGAGGCCATGATATTTTTTCAAGTTTTTAGTTCCAGGAGCCTCTAAATTCCTTTTCTCTTTCATCCTGGTTGACGTCAGTTTTGTTCACGCAGCCTCAAGTATCTTTATTTATGTCTTTTCTTGAATTTCAAGAGTCAGAGCCTGGAGGAGGGAGTCCAAGGTGGTGGAGGAGTAGGAGACCTTCATTTTGGCTGGTCCCAGGAATTCAGCTCGGTAGCTATCACATCATTCTGACCACGTGTGAACTCAACCAGAGACTGAAGAAAAGAATTGCTGCACCTCTGTGAGTAGAAAAGCGACCACTTTCTCCACGGCAGGAGGTGCAGAGAAGCGAATCCGGGTGATACACAGGAAGATAGACCACGGGGGAGGGAGGCTCCGTCCACCGGCTCCCGGCAGGTGATAGAGGTGAGCGGTTCACACACTGAGCCGAGCAACACTGAGCACATTTAGAAACCTGCTCTGCTGAGGGACGACCCTGCCTGAGAGGGAGGGGACCCTCGCGGGGACAGTGTGGTCTCAGGATCCTCGGGTGCACAGGAAGACGGGGTGTCCGAGTGATGTAATGAATACTGAGTATTATATGAGACCAATGAATCACAGACCTGCACACCTGAGACAAATAATACATTACATGTTAAATAATTGAATTTAATTAAAAAGTTAAAACACACTAATGTGTCCTGAGGGCACGTGAATGCCCTGGCATGGCCACAGCAAATGACTACCAATCTGGGATTTTAAATGTTAGAAATTCATTTTCATGTGGTTCCGGAGGCCAGAAGTCTGGGAACAAGGTGTGGTCAGGCTGGTTCTGTCTGGGGCTCTGGGGAAGAATGCGGGATGCCTGTCCCAGCTGCTGGTGGCTCCTGGTGGCTCCTCTCCACGCTGGCAGCTGTTGGCCTTTGTGGCTGTCCTCTCGTCACCCCAGGTCTACCTCCATGGTCTCATGTCCTTTCTTCTCTGTGTGTTTTGGAGTCTTCACACGACCTTCGCACAAGGACATCAGTCACTGGATTGAGGGCCTGCCCCAATCTGGCATGACCTCATCCTGCGCAAAGCCGTCTGCACACCCCCTTTTCAAATCAGGTCATGCTTTGAGGTTCCAGGTGCACCTGACTTTCTGGTGGGATATTTTAGCCCAGTGCAGGCCATGCCTACACCCCTCGGTCGTGTGAAGTGATGAAAAGAACTGTTTCCAGGAAGGGCCCCCTTTGGCTCCTGGGCCAGAAGATGCCACATTTACTCCACCTGCATCAGGACTGGGAGCCTGGGGCATCCACTGAGGGAAACAGCACGCAGCGTCCTCCAAAAATTAAAAATAGAACTTCCATTAGATACAGCAAGGCCACATCTCGGACCGCACTCAAAGGACAAGGAGTATGTGCATCCATGTTCCCTGCCACGTTACCCCCACCGGCCGGAACATGGAAACAACGCCAGTGTCCGTGGACGGACGAATGGCTGTAACGTGAGACGTGTGTGCACGCAGGAGAATATGGTTCAGCCAGAAAGAGAAGGCAATCCCGCCATGGTGACTTGTTTTTAAGATTTTATTTATTTGAGAGAGAGCAAGAGAGAGAGAGAGAGAGCTCCTATGATCAGGGTGGAGGGGTGGGGGCAGAAGGAGAAGCCGAGTCCCCACTGAGCAGGGCCGGATCCCAGGACTATGGGATCGTGACCTGAGCCCAAAGCAGACGCCTAACCAACTGAGTCACCCAGGCGCCCCACTTCCAGTTTTCTTGTACAGTGATTAATCTGAAATAGCCTTGGAATTGATGATGCTCATTTATTTTTTGTTGTCACTGCCCTTGGTGCAGTGGTGACTTAGGATTTTAAGCTGCGTTCCCTGATGTCACATGGGCATGAAATGTATTTCCCAGTGATTATGGGATACATCCCTCATCATTAACTGGATTTTCAGAAATCCAACGGGCTCTTGATTTCTCTCTACTATAATGATCTTCTTTATGAATTAATTTTGGTTAAATTCAGTTCTCCTTTTCACACTAATGGCTCCTTATCCTGAACCCAGGAGAACGTGGGAAGAAAAGAGAGGTGAGGGGAGCCAGGCATGCTGATGTGTGTCCGTTTTTCATCGCTGGGCAATGGCCCAGAGGGGGAAGGTTTTCCAGCAAGTCGAGGAAGGGGCAATCCTTGGGGTACGGATGCTTGCTCTGTCAGCCACACGGGGCTGTGGGATGAAGCTGCTTCCCGGCTGCCCCTGCCTCCCAGGCACAGCCCCATCAGGGTCTGTTGTGCATCTCCAGGGAGGCCAGACAGGGGCTCTCCTTGTTCCAGGGCAGCCTCCCAGAGCAAAGTGAACAGACCTGCCATGGTTGCTAGGAGGTGTGGTTGGTGGCGACCAGAAGGCAAAGGCCAGGAGTCAAGCGCTGTCCTGGGCCAGGTGGATGACAAGGCTGTCTCCTGGCTTACGGCCAGTGAGAGTTTGGTCAGTGATGGACACGGTTGGCTGGCCGAGGACGGCAGTCACGGAGGGGGTCAGCAGGACACCTGCTGGAAGGCAGACCAGGGACATCCCCTGGCCATCAGCTGATACCACCAGCATGTGCCCAAGGACTAGCGTCAGGCCACAAGGTCACAGGAACGACCCCATGCCTCCTGGATAAGGATGTTCTTGGAGGGAGAGACGGAGGCTGTTAGAACGTGCTTCCCATTGAGATGGAAGCAGGCTCCCCAGCTGCAGAGACTGGGAAGAGAAGGCGCGCCCCACAGGCCAGGCCTCAAAGCGAACGAGAGCCCTCTGACAGCCACGAGCAGACAAACTGCATTTCGTCTTCCCAGCTGATTCCCCTGTGAGAGCCAGACCACAGTGAGCTGTGGGGGCTTTGGCATAGAAGAGAGGGTCCCGACAAGGCGAGAGGTGAGTCTCTGGGGCCGTTAGCAGCTGGCCAGGCAGGCACTGGCAGGGCAGGCATGCAGATCCGGGGGGCGCCAGGCTCTCAGGCCCCCAGCTCGTTGGTGCCGGTGGAGGCTGTCTCCCTCCGCTCCCCATCAGGCTCCTCCTTCAGCGCCCTGCGGAGTATGGCCCCCAAGGGCTCCCACAGGCCCCGGCATCCCTGGCTGCCCACCACGAAGTAGATGACGGGATTGGCACTGCTGCTCAGGGCCGCGGAGAGACACGCCACATGGTGGAAACGAGTCATCTGTTCTTCGGGCAGGTCCAGCCAGTAGAGGAAGAACCAGCTGATTCCGAGGGGCAGCGCGCAGACTAGGAACACCGTGACGGATGCCAGAACGACCACGTACAGTCGTGTGGGCTGCTGCCACCCCCACTGCTGTGAGCTCCTCCGCACCCGCACAACAAGGGTCACGCTGGACAGGGTCATCACTGGGGTGAAGATCCCCAAAAGGAGGAAGCTGAAGACAGAGTCCACCGTGAAACACTGGTTTCGCACACCGAACCAGAACTCGCTGCAGAGGAGTGAGGCCAGCACGTTCATCAGGAGGGACAGAACCCAGAGCAGGGCACACACCACGGTTGACAGGTACTGGGGCCGATGACACTTGTACCAGATGGGGAAGAGGACGGACAGGCAGCGCTGCATGCTGATGGCTGTCAGGAAGCTCAGGCTCGCAGTGTAGGTGAAGTACCTAACTCTCTCCATCACCTCGTAGACCAGCAGCTTGGGGTCCAGAGAGAGCTCGATGGTCGTGCAGAGGAGGAAGAGGAAGTCAGCCACCGCCAGATGGAGGACATACGTGCAGAAGGGGGTCCTCTGCCTCTGGCAGCTCAGCAGCCAGACCACCAGGCCATTGCCGATCATGCCCCACAAGCAGATGAACATGGTCAGGGAGTTCAGCACCTTGGAAGCTATGTCCAGTGTGTCTACCGTCAAGGTCAGTATGGTGGGTATGTTCATGAAGGCAGATGTCCTATTTCTGTTCATCCTGTGGAAGAAGATGGACCATCATGAGGTTCTGTGTTTCTGGGCCCTGGGGGACTTCTGGGGGCCCCACTCCTGGAGTGTCCTGCTTCAGGGCTCTCACCTCGGTACTGTTTGCAAGAGACATTACCAGGAGGCTTGGCCCGTTCCCCACACTCTTTGCTCTTGCCCTGTTGACTCAGCTACCCCTACCGTGACACACCTGAAGTTGTTCTTGGCATCCTTTGTCAAGTTCAGAGTCTCTCTTGCGGGCTGCCTGTGGGGCTCAGTCGGTTAAAGCCTCTGCCTTCTGCTTAGATCATGATCTCAGAGTCCCGGGATCGAGTCCCACATCCTTGCTGAGCAAGGAGCCTGCTTCTCCCTTTCCCTCTTCTGCTCCCCCTGTTTGTGCTCTCTTTGTGCCTCTATCTCAAATAAATTAAAAATCTTTAAAAGAAAAAATTTCTCTTGTGTTTTGAGTTTTTTTTTAAATCATGTAGAAGTATTGCCTTTCATCAAGGCTTTCTGTACATCCATTGCTCAATTTCCCAGATACTGCTCAAATCCTGTGAATTAACTTTTAAATAAATGTCACCATGGGAGCCAATAGAATAAACTCCACCCCTGACTTCAGAGCACATGATGGACATCAGGCCATTTAAAACCAGATTAAACAGGCCTGCGTGTTTCGTCTCCATCCCCATCCCAGCCCTGCCACCATCTGTCCTACCCTGTCTCAGGTATATCATTGGGCACCCAGCCATCTCTCCAAACAGCTGGGTGCCCAGAAGTGTTTTGAATTTCCAGAAATGTAGTTGTCATTTAGAATTTATGCTGCTTTTCTGCACTGAGCATGTGGTATTTTTTTTTAAAGGCCATTTGCAGGTGGCTGAATGGAAAAGTAGTTTGTTGGTTTCCATTTTACAACGCACATATCAGTTTCTTCATTCCCAGGATTGTTGAAATGCTGTGTCCAACATCCTGATGCCTGTCCCCATTGGACTCGGTTGAGGATTTTCCTGGGATGATCCGGGTGTGGGATTCCTGGGCCACAGGACATGCGCACGCTTAGCTCCAGTAAGCCTGGTGTTCTTCCCTCCCTGAGTGGCTGTGTGAGGCTCACTTCTATCGTGGGACAGGAAGGGTCCCTGTTCCTCATTCCCTCTCCGATGCTTGCTGTCATGCACTCTCCTCATTTTTGCCCACCTCGTGGCTGCAGAGTGAATTTTGCTGATGTTTGAGCTTGCATTCCACTGATGAAAGAGCTCGAGGTTCAGTTCATTTCGCCGAACCCCCGGGATTCCCCTTCTCGCACCGCTTGCTCACAGTGGCTGCCCTCTTCTCATGTGGGTCTCCTTTGTGTCCCTTCTTGATTTGCAGGCGTCTGAATCCTTGCTGGTTTTAGACACTGCAGGTGTTACTCTCTGAGAGCTCTCTTCAGTTTCTTCCTTCAGGGAGACCACCGAGCTGTGCCTGGCTTTCCCCACTTTCTCCACTGTCCAGAGAGCACCTCCTGGGGCAAATCCGGGATAATCAAAGGGCTCCTCTCTTCTATTTCCCCTTTCTCACAGTTTACACTCCCGGGATGCCTCTTGCCCACTATCTGAACACAGTTGAATCTTCTGTTTTCTCCACATTTCTGGTTGTTGACAGTAGGAGGGCTGGTCCAGTACCAGCTCCTCCCTTGTGGCTAGAGACAGAAATGCCTCTACTGTTTTTTCTTCTTGACCACTGCCGGTGTGGAGGAATCCCGTTGATTCTTGTAGTTTTTATTAATCAGGCAAATGTCCTGATCTAGTGGATCAAACGTATTAGTTTTTCTGTTGACTACTTTTTCTGTGCTGCTCTCCACATTTCTGTAATTTCTTTTTCATGTCTTATAACATAGCCCAGAACATCTAGTATTCTGCTGTGGAGTCAGGCATGTTTATCTTCTGCCTAATCTTACAGTTTCTCTATCGGATGTGATGGTTACGTCACAAAGAGAGTTTGTGCTATTATCTTTTATCAAGGCGAGAAAGTTCCCTTCCTGGAGGTCTGAGAGTTTTTATCATAAATGATGGGATTTATCAAAATTGTTTTTCTGCATCTACTAAATCACTGTGTTTTTTCTTCCCCTTGTCTGTTTACGAGGTGGGTATATAGTGGTAAATTTTCTGGTATTTACTCATCCTTACATTGATAGAATAGACCATTTCTTGTTAGTCCTTAATTTTCCCCTCTGGTACTGTCCTTGTCTGTTTTTTATTTCAAAGCTGTGAAATTATACTGGTTTCATAAAATGACTTGGGCAGTTTGCCTTTTTCCTCTACCCTGTGGAACAATTTGTAGCATGTGGGGATTATCTTTCTTTAAAGATTTGGAAGATGGTAAAACCATCGGATCTGGTAATTTTTATGTGAGCATTAGCGGCCATGCATGGCTTTGTAAAAAGAAAATTACAAGTGCAATTAATGTAATATTTTAGGTTTATTCAGATGTTGAGTCTTGAATTAGAATAGAGAATATTATTTTTCTGGAAAATTATACATGCTTTCTGGTTTTATTTATTTATTTATTTATTTATTTATTTTAAATTAATATTTGTCCCAGGCGTACAGGTCTGTGAATCCTCAGGCTTACAACTTTCACAGCATTCACCATAGCACAAACTCTCTCCAATGTCCATAACCCATCTACCCTACCCCTACCCTCCCACCACCAGTAACCCTCAGTTTGTTTTGTGAGATTAGGGGTCTCTTATGGTTTATCTCCTTCCCCATCCCATCTTTCTTCATTATTTTTCCCTCCTTACCCCCAACAACCCCCCACCCTGTCCCTCAAGTTCCTCATATCAGAGAGATCATATGATAACTGTCTTTCTCTAATTGACTTATATTGCTCAGCATAATACCCTCTAGTCCCATCCACGTCGTTGCAAACGGCAAGATTTCATTTCTTTTGATGGCTGCATAGTATTCCATTGTATATATAGACCACATCTTCTTTATCCATTCATCTGTTGTTGGACATCTAGGTTCTTTCCATAGTTTGGCTATTGTGGACATTGCTGCTATAAACATTCGTGTGCATGTGCCCCTGAGGATCACTACCTTTGTATCTTTAGGGTAAATACCCAGTAGTGCGATTGCTGGGTCATAGGGTAGCTCTATTTTCAACTTTTTGAGAACTTCCACACTGTTTTCCAGATTGGCTGCACCAGCTTGCATTCCCACCAACAGTGTAGGAGGGTTCCCCTTTCTCCGCATCCTCGCCAACATCTGTCGTTTCCTGACTTGTTGATTTTAGCCATTCTGACTGGTGTGAGGTGGTGTCTCACTGTGGCTTTGATTTGTATTTCCTTGATGCCAAGTGATGTTGAGCACTTTCTCATGTGTCATGTTGGCCATTTGGATGTCTTCTTTGCAGAAATGTCTGTTCATGTCTGCTGCCCATTTCTTGACTGGGTTATTTGTCTTAAGCGTGTTGAGTTTGAGAAGCTCTTCATAGATTTTGGATACAAGCCCTTTATCTGATATGCCATTTGCAAATATCTTCTCCCCTTCTGTCAGTTGTCTTTTGGTTTTGTTGACTATTTCCTTTGCTGTGCAAAAGCTTGTAATCTTGATGAAGTCCCAATAGTTCATTTTTGCCCTTGCTTCCCTTGTCTTTGGTGATGTTCCTAGGAAGAAGTTGCTGCGGTTGAGGTCAAAGAGGTTGCTGCCTGTGTTCTCCTCGAGGATTTTGATGGATTCCTTTCTCACATTGAGGTCCTTTATCCATTTCGAGTCTATTTTTGTGTATGGTGTAAGGAAATGATCCAGTTTCATTTTTCTGCATGTGGCTGACCAGTTTTCCCAACACCATTTGTTGAAGAGACTGTCTTTTTCCCACTGGACATTCTTTCCTGCTTTGTCGAAGATTAGTTGACCATAGAGTTGAGGGTCCATTTTTGGGTTCTCTATTCTGTTCCACTGGTCTATGTGTCTGTTTTTGTGCCAGTACCATACTGTCTTGATGATGACGGCTTTGTAATAGAGCTTGAAATCTGGAATTGTGATGCCGCCAACTTTGCTTTTTTTTTTCAACATTCCTTTGGCTATTCGGGGTCTTTTCTGATTCCATATAAATTTTAGCATTATTTGTTCTATTTCTTTGAAATAAATTGCTGGTATTTTGATGGGGATTGCATTAAATGTGTAGATTGCTCTAGGTAGCATAGACATTTTCACAATATTTATTCTACCCATCCATGAGCATGGAATGTTTTTCCACTTCTTTGTGTCTTCCTCAATTTCTTTCATGAGTACTTTATAGTTTTCTGAATACAGATTCTTTGCCTCTTTGGTTAGGTTTATTCCTAGGTATCTTATGGTTTTGGGTGCAATTGTAAANGGTTTGGGGTGCAATTGTAAATGGGATTGACTCTTTAATTTCTCTTACTTCTGTTTTCTTGGTATATAGAAATGCAACTGATTTCTGTGCATTGATTTTTATATCCTGACACTTGACTGTGAATTCCTG
>LNAC01000014.1:6839290-6857434 GCA_002007465.1 Ailurus styani
TCCGCGGGCGCCGTGCGGGCCGCCGCGTGTGCCTCCGGGTCACGCCTTCCCGGGGGATGTGGACGCCCCGCGCCCGTGGCCCTGGGCATGGTGAGTGTTGCCGGCGGCATCGGCGGCCCAGGATCGCGGTGCTGGAGGCCGGGTGTCGGGTCGGAGGCTGGGAGCCGCGATCGGCCCCGGGTCCCGGGCCCAGGGCTGGGGAGGCGGTCCCAGGAGCGGCCTTGGGAGCGGGTGTCCTGTGGGGGAAGAGAGCCTGAAGGCGAGGACACATTCGGGGAGCCGTGGGAGCGGGCGGTGGGGAGCAAGTGCGCGTGCTGGAAATCGCAGGTGCAGCTCGCCGGTGGGGGAGCCAGTGACCTTCCCGAACCCCCACCTCCGCACCCCGCTCCGGGGCAGCGCAGACCCGGTTTGTGTTCCTTGTCACCGCGAGTCCTGGCGGACGTGCTTGCGAGTCTGGAAGCCGTGTGTCGTGTGTGAGCTCGAGCGGCCTAAAGCAGAGAGCAGCGGGGGCCTAGGCTGCGAGCGGGGTCGGGTGGGGGCTGGGTGTCGGGGGCGCTAGGTGTTCCTGGGGAGGGGGCGATGGAAATGTTCACGGGAGAGACGCAGTCATTGCACAGAGGGATTTGGTGAGGTGCTGAGCGTGGGACATACGTGTGTCAAAGATGGTCAAGTATACGTTCTGCGGTTCATTTTATTGAATGTAAATTACAACACAGGTCAAACACAAGATTTTTTTTCTTTTTATGAAATGTGCCTCAGAATGTGAGCCTTTTGCCAAATTGCCAGGAAACTTGGCGCTGGCATTCTGACTCCCTGCGGCTGACTTTTCCATGAGTTTTCCCTGCCGTGTCTGCAGCCCCATGGGGTCTCACGTACATGACTAACTTGCTCGCACATTCAGAGTTGACCCAATTCGGGGGTGGATGGCGTGATCTCTGTGTTGTCTTTGGTAGCTCCCTGGACTTGTCAGCCTCGTGTTTAATGGCACATTTCCTTGGGCTGGGCTTCTTCCCATCTGGGGAGAGGCTGAGTGTTAATGGACCCATCCCTTCATCCCACCTTCTAGATGGATCCCGGGGCTCCTGGGAAAGACATGGCGTCTTGGCAGAGGCTTTTAGACAGCGAAGTGCGTGTCGGACAGGATCTCAGGCTTCAGAGTTCTGGCTCCAAAGAGAAAACTGAATTATCTTCCAAGCACAGCTGGCAGTGGGTTGGAGCCAGGGAGGATGATGCCAGAGAGGCTTTCTGTTTCGTCTTCCAAAGACGGACCATTTAGACAGGAAGAAGCCTCAGCTCTCCGTGTGCTGTGTACTGAATAGGTGTCCCCTGCCAGTTTCTGCTGTTAGTTGTCTGAGTCTGGACTGTGGCCTCCTTTAATCTAATTTGATGGACTGTGGGCTCTGGCTGGTCTGAGTTGTCCTTGGGCTGTGAAGAACCTGTTCTGTCTCATCTATGCAGCGTCCCCAGGGCTCCAGGTACCAGTGGTTTGCTGCTGGGAACACAAAGGCCAGGAGTCTTGTTTCAGGGCAAGCAGGCGGCCACCACAGCATTGAGTTTGTGACTGGGGCTTCACCCTGGACTTGAGCAGGCTGTCTCTGCAGCCCCACTGTGCTGATTACATGAGCTTTGCTGGTGGAGCCTTTAGCTCAGGGCCCACTGCACACTACAGGTCCTTTGTAAATGACAGTCTGTGAGTTGGTTCGTTCCTCCTCTTTCCTTCCTGACCACTGTATTCCCTCCCAGTTATCCCCTGGTCCAAGGCTGACCAGGGATTTAGGACAGCTCCTGAGGCCTGTGCTGGTCTGTGGGAGAACCCAGTCCGGGGCTTACGGGTATCAGCTCCTTCTCTCCCTGAGACTTGCTCTTAACTTTACATATTTGGCCCTATTTTTAACCTGCATTATCCAGGAGTGTGCTTGTCCAGACAGCTGTGGTGGGGGGCACAGCCCAACTGTGTACCCCTCACCCTCCCGGCACACATATACAGTGGTGGTAGCAAGTCACCCTTAGTAATAGCTGGAGCGGCAGGGAGACAGGTGTTCATTCTTGTGGGGCCACCTGTGAGCTCCTTAGTAGGGATGGTAATACCCACCCCCTGAATTCTACAAGCCTAGGAGCACAAGAGATCGTTGGCAGAACCCCAAGCAGGGGGAGGCCTGGAAAGACTCCCTCCCTAGCACTGTGCTGGGAGCATGGTCCTACCCACCCCTGCATTTCAGCCTTCCAGCCTTCAGAGCCGGGAGGCCATACCTTTCAGCTTTTTAAGCCACCAGTTTATTTTACTTTGTTGTGGTGGTCCTAGGAAACTAATACAGTCCAGATCCTGTGAGTATGTTGTCTTATATGGCAGAAGGGACTATGTAGGGGCGAGTAAATGAAACCCATGGGATGGGTCATGATCCAGGTGGACCCCAGCTGGAATCACAAGGATCCATGTGAGAGCGAAGCAGGTGACCAAGAGTCTGGGAGGGTGCTGTGGGGACAGAGCAGAGGTCAGAGTGATGCAGGACCAGCAGCCTGGGAATGGATGCGGATGCCTCTAGAAGCTGGAAAAGACAAGGAGTTGAATTCTACCCTGGAGTCTCCCCAAGGAACCCAGCCTTTGATTGTAGCCCTGAAGACCCATTTCCCACTTGTGACCTCACAACCATAAAATAATGGGTTTGTGTTGTTTTAAGCCACTACATTTGTGGTCGTGTATTACAGGAGCCACAGGAAACTAATAGTGTTCAAAATCCTGATATCACTGGTCTGTCAATGATTGAGAACCTTTAAGGATGTGGGTAGGAATTCTCTTGATTCTGGTGCACAGCTGCAGAAGGGGCAGGAATAGGAGAGTGGGAAGCATGCTGACACCAGGTGGTGGTATGCATTCTGTGGGTTCATTTTATTGAATGCAAATTACAACACAAGTCAAACACAAGATTTTTTTTCTTTTTCTGAAATGTGCCTCAGAATGTGAGTCTTCTGCCGAATTGCCAGGAAACTTGGCGCTGGCATTCTGACTCCCTGCGGCTGACTTTTCCATGAGTTTTCCCTGCGGTGTCTGCAGTCCCACGGGGTCTCACATACACGACTTCCTTGCTCGCACATTCGGAGTTGACCTGATTCGAGGGTGGATGGCGTGATCCCTGTGTTGTCTTTTGGTAGCTCTATGGACTTGTCAGCCTCGTGTTTAATGGCACATTTCCTTGGGCTGGGCTTCTTCCCATCTGGGGAGAGGCTGAGTGTTAATGGACCCATCCCTTCGTCCCACCTTCTAGATGGATCCCGGGGCTCCTGGGAAAGACACGGCGTCTAGGCAGAGGCGTCTAGACAGAGAAGTGCGTTTGAGAAAGGATCTCAGGCTTCAGAATTCTGGCTCCAAAGAGAAAACTGAATTATCTTCCAAGCACAGCTGGATGGTGGTTGGAGCCATCAAGTCTGATGCCAGAGATGCTTTCTGTTTGCTCTTCTGAAGACTGCCCTTGAAGACAGGAAGAGGCCTCAGCTCTCAGTGTGCTGTGTGCTGAATACGTTTCCCCTGCCCCTCATCTGCCGGCTTCTGCTGTTAGTTGCCTGAGTCTAGACTGTGCCCACCTGTAGTCTAATGTGATGGACTGTCGGCTCTGAGAAGGCCGGTCTGGGTTTTCCTTGGGCTGTGAAGGGCCTGTTCTGTCTCGTCCATGAAGCGTCCCCAGGGCCCCAAGTACCGGTGGTTTGCTGGTGGGAAAAAAATGGCCAGTAGCCTGGGTTTCAGGGCAAGCAGGCGGCCACTGGAGCATTTGGAATGTGACTGGGGATTCATGCTGGATGTGAGCAGGCTGTCTCTGCAGCCCCACTATGCAGATTATCTGAGGTTTGCAGGTGGAGCCTTTAGCTCAGGGCCCACCGTACACAGTAGGTCCCCTGCAGATGGCAGCCTGTGTGTTGGTTCTTTCCTGCTCCTTCCTTCCTGACCACCGTGTTCCCTCCCACACAGTTATCCCCTGGCCGGTGGCTGACCAGGGATTAAGGACAGCTCCTGAGGCCTGTGTTAGTCTGTGGGAGAACCCAGTCCGGGGCTTATGGGTGTCAGCCCTCTTTCTCCCTGATGCACATTTGGCCCTGTTTCTCCCCTGCATTATCCAGGAGTGTGCTTGTCTAGACAGCTGTGGGGGGGCACAGCCCAACCGTGTCCCCTCACCCTCCCGGCACACATATGTAGTGGTGGTAGCAAGTCCTGCTTAGTTACAGTTGGAGCAGCAGAGAGACAGGTGTTCATTCCTTGTGCAGCCACCTGTGAGCTCCTTAGTAGGGATGGTGATACCCACCCCCTGAATTCTACAAGACTAGGATCACAAGAGATCGTTGGCAGAACCCTAAGCAGGGGGAGGCCTGGAAAGACTCCCTCCCTAGCACTGTGCTGGGAGCATGGTCCTACCTACCCCTGCACTTCAGCCTTCCAGCCTTTAGAGCTGGGAGGCCATACCTTTCAGCTTTTTAAGCCACCAGTTTATTGTATTTGGTTGTGGTGGCCCTAGGAAGCTAATAGTGTCTTACGTCCCAGATCCTGTGAAAATGTTGTCTTATGTGACAGAAGGGACTTTGCAGGGGTGAGTCAATTGAAACCCATGGGATGGGTCATGATCCAGGTGGACCCCAGCTGGAATCACAGGGATCCTTATGAGAGCGAAGCTGGTGGCTGAGAGTCAGGGAGGGAGCTGTGGGGACAGAGCAGAGGTCAGAGTGATGCAGGACCAGCAGCCTGGGAATGGATGTGGATGCCTCTAGAAGCTGGAAAAGACAAGGAGTTGAATTCTACCCTGGAGATGCCCCAAGGAACCCAGCCTTTGATTGTAGCCCTGAAGACCCATTTCCCACTTGTGACCTCACAACCATAAAATAATATTTTTGTGTTGTTTTAAGCCACTGCGTCTGTGGTCCTATATTACAGGAGCCACAGGAAACTAATAGTGTTCAAAATCCTGATATCACTGGTGTGTCAGTGATTGAGACCATTGAAGGTGTGGGTGGAATTCTCTTGATTCTGGTGCACAGCTACAGAAGGGGTAGGAATATAGGAGTGGGAAGCATGATGACACCAGGTGGTGTCAATGTGGGGTGGTGATCACTGAACGAAACGTGTGTAGAAGGAAGAGCTGGGACTTCAGGTAATGCTGCAGGAAACCCCAGTCCGTGTAGGGATATCTGTCTCATTTTCCTGCTCAGCACAAATTCCCTCTTCCTCTGAGAAGACCACCTGACTGTCCCCTTCTGTGTTGCAGGTGGGTTCATGGGCTCACATAGGTCCCCTGCAGAGGGGGCCTTACGTAGTAGGATGTACTGTCTCCCCATCCTGGATGCTGGAAGCCTAAGGTCCAGGCATGGGCATGGCAGGGACCTCCCGAGGCCTCTCTCCTTACTTGTGGACAGCCGTGCATTCCCTGTGTCCTCATGGGATTGTCCTTCTGTGTCTGTGTCCTGATCACCCCTTCTTTGAGGACTGCAGTGACATGGGATCAGGGCCACCCCGGTGACCTTAGGCTTCCTTAATCATCTCTTTGAAGGCCCTAGCTCAACATATAGTCACTATCTGAACTATTGGGGTTAGGACTTCAACAGGGGAACGTGGGGGAACACAGGATAGACCCTTACAGATCCTTAGAAAATTGGGAATGAAAGGTCAGAATTTCAGAGGCTTTTGGGCACTTCCAGTAATGTCCCACAAGAGTTAAACCCACACCCTTGCAAGCTGAGCTATCGGAAAGTAGTAATAATAAAGCTGTGTGTAGAGTGGTCCTTCTTGCCTTTTCGTCCTCTTCATTTCAATTCTCTGCAATTCAGGGGTGGAGAGTCACGTTGCGGAGCTTGTAGGGTCCAGTGAACGCTGCTTCAAGCCCAATCCCCGCAAAGGCAGGAGTCCTCCTGAGCGACCTGGGGATGTCCCCAATGCACACTTCCAGCCTGAGGAGCTGGACATTGTCCCAGCTGTGACACTCTCTGTGCCCTCAGTTGGGACCTGGGGATGGGAAAGGCCAGGTGAGCCCTGTCGGGGAAATAGGAATCAGGTCCCCGAGGAAGTCTCCAATTCCTAACCACACCAGTAGTGAATTTTATTACTGAGAAAACACCACCACCACCACCAACCACCCACATCCTTGAAGGTGGGCAGGTGGCCCCAAGAGTCCTCAGGGCACCCATGAATTTCCAGCTCTTTTTATGTGGAACTCGAGCTGTGACCCTTACTTATCACCCTACTTTGAGCAAATGGTCGGTACCTCTTCCACTCGTGTCAGTGGTACCATTGGATTTCATATAACGTTCTAACCTTAATAACTTTCTTTCCATTGCTCCTGCAGTGGCGGGGCGCTAGGTACAGTTTTCAAATTGTCCAAGCTCACCCCGACCTCCACAGTGTGCCCCACTCCTAATGGCAAATAGGGACAGAGCCAGATGCAGGCTGGAAGCAAAGAGTTGGGGAGGCGAGGGGCATCATGGCCTGTGAGTCAGTCCAAGGGACTTGACTTGGCTTTGATTAGAACTCAAAGAGTCGATGGAATGTGTGCACTCCACGAGGCAACTCTGCTTTTACGGGAGTTGGCCTGCCTAGTCCCAGGCCTGGCCGGACAGGATCCGTGTACTGTCAGCAGGACGAGCCCCTGGTGTTTCTCAGTGGGGGATTCCGGCCCCACTCCTGCCCCCACGGGAGTGTCATCCTCTCCCGACTGGGACATTCAGCACACTCCATCCTCAGCTGTGTGATTAGTTGGGGAAGAGGTGCATGACTCCCGTGCAGTCAGACTGATCTCATTTGTCCGAGAAGAGTCCGTCCCTGGTGTTTGATGGGAAACACGGGGGGAAAGGGCTCTCCTCCTGGGGTTCAGAGCAGTCAGAATGGAAGTCTGAAAAGGGAGACCCATCATGCCAGCCAAGGGGAGAGCAGGCAGAGAGGAACGTTCACAGTCGGTGTCAAGGTCCTGATGACACCCAGATCCACCCATGTCTGAGGCCATGATATTTTTTCAAGTTTTTAGTTCCAGGAGCCACTAAATTCCTTTTTTCTTTGGTCCTGGTTGACTTCAGTTTGTTCACGCAGCCTCAAGCATCTTTATTATGACATTTTTGAATTTCAAGAGCCTGAGAGAAGGAGTCCGAGGTGGTGGAGGAGTAGGAGACCTTCATTTTGGCTGGTCCCAGGAATTCAGCTCGGTAGCTATCACATCATTCTGACCACGTGTGAACTCAACCAGAGATTAAAGAATAGCTGCACCTCTGTGAGTAGAAAAGCGACCACTTTCTCCACGGCAGGAGGTGCAGAGAAGCGAATCCGGGTGATACACAGGAAGATAGACCACGGGGGAGGGAGGCTCCGTCCACCGGCTCCCGGCAGGTGATAGAGGTGAGCGGTTCACACACTGAGCCGAGCAACACTGAGCACATTTAGAAACCTGCTCTGCTGAGGGACGACCCTGCCTGAGAGGGAGGGGACCCTCGCGGGGACAGTGTGGTCTCAGGATCCTCGGGGGCACAGGAAGACGGGGTGTCCGAGTGATGTAATGAATACTGAGTATTATATGAGACTGAGGAATCACAGACCTGTACACCTGAGACAAATAATACATTACATGTTAATTAATTGAATTTAATTAAAAAAATAAAACACACTATTGAAAAGGAAAAAAGAGAGAAAAATAGCCTGTTCCAGTTCCTGGGTTGAGACAGTCCTAAGCAACCCCATCTGCCTTAAGGAAAAAAGGAGGATAAAGAATCAGAAAGTCCCTGATGAGATGCATGTCCGGGAACCGCTGACTTATCAGAACCTGGAGATCAGGCTGGGGGAGCCCGGGAACCGCTCAGGGTGAATGTGGCTGCGGACACCTTCTCCTCGTGGTTAGTTGCCTCAAGACTCAGTTTTCTGGGAGCGAGAGTGTGACTGGGTGTCCTGAGGGCACGTGAATGCCTTGGCATGGCCACAGCAAATGACCACCAATCTGGGATTTTAAATGCTAGCAATTCATTTTCTCGTGGTTCCGGAGGCCAGAAGCCTGGGAACACGGTGTGGTCAGGCTGGTTCTGTCTGGGGCTCTGGGGAAGAATGCGGGATGCCTGTCCCAGCTGCTGGTGGCTCCTGGTGGCTCCCCTCCACGCTGGCAGCTGTTGGTCTTTGTGGCTGTCGTCTCATCACCCTAGGTCTACCTCCACAGTCTCACGGCCTCTCCTCTCTGTGTGTCTTGGAGTCATCACACAACCTTTGCACAAGGACATCAGTCACTGGACTGAGGGCCCACCGCATTCTGGCATGACCTCATCCTGCCCAAAGTGGTCTGTAGACCCCTTTTTCAAATCAGGTCGGGTTTGAGGTTCCAGGGGCACCTGACTTTCTGGTGCGACACTTTAGCCCAGTGCAGGCCATGCCTACACCCCTCGGTCGTGTGAAGTGATGAAAAGAACTGTTTCCAGGAAGTGGCCCCTTTGGCTCCTGGGCCAGAAGATGCCACATTTACCCCCCTGCATCAGGACTGGGAGCCTGAGGCATCCACTGAGGGAAACAGCGCGCAGCTTCCTCCAAAAATTAAAAAGAGAGCTTCCATAAGATACAGCAAGGCCACATCCGTGACCGCACTCAAAGGACAAAGAGTATGTGCATCCACGTCACCTGTCACGTTACTCACAGTGGCCGGGACGTGGAAACGCCAGTGTCCGTGGACGCAGGAATGGTTGTGATGTGAGACGTGTGTGCACGCAGGGGAATGTGGTTCAGCCAGAAAGAGAAGGCAATCCTGCCGTGGGTGACATGTTTTTAAGATTTTATTTATTTATTTGAGCGAGCACAAGAGAGAGAGAGAGAGCACACATGACCAGGGTGCAGGATCATAGGCAGAAGGAAAAGCCTAGTCCCCGCTCAGCAGGCCTGGATCCAAGGACTCTGGGATCCTGACCTGAGCCGAAGTCAGACGCCTAACCGACTGAGTCACCCAGGCGCCCCACTTCCAGTTTTCTTGTACAGTGATTAATCTGAAATAGCCTTGGAATTGACGATGCTCATTTATGTTTTGTTGTCACTGCCTTTGCTGCAGTGTTGACTTTGGATTTTAAGCTGCATTCCCTGATGTCACATGGGCATGATATGTAAGTATTTCCCAGTGTGTTATGGGATGCATCCCTCATCTTTAACTGGATTATCAGAAATCTAACAGGCGCTTGATTTCTCTGTTCTACAATGATCTTGTCTTCTTGATGAATCACTTTTGGTTAAATTGAGTTTTCCTTTTCACACTAATGGCTCCTTATTCTGGACCCAGGCGAACTTGGGAAGAAAAGAGAGGTGAGGGGAGCCAGGCATGCTGATGTGTGTCTGTTTTCCATCGCTGGGCATTGGCCTGGAGAGGGAAGTGTTTCCAGCAATTCGAGGAAGGGGCAATCCATGTGGTACGGACGTTTGCTCTGTCAGCCACACGGGGCTCTGGGATGAAGCTGCTTCCAGGCTGTCCCTGCCTCCCAGGCACAGCCCCATCAGGGTCCGTTGTGCATCTCCAGGGAGGCCAGGCAGGGGCTCTCCTGGTTCCAGGGCAGCCTCCTGGAGCAAAGTGAACAGACCCATCACGGTTGCCAGGCGGGGTGGTGTGTGGCGTCCAGAAGACAAAGGCCAGGGGTCAAGCGCTGTCCTGGGCCAGGTGGAGGAGGAAGCTGTCTCCTGGCTTACGACCAGTGAGAGTTTGGTCAGTGATGGACACGGTTGGCTGGCCGAGGACGGCAGTCACGGAGGGGTCAGCAGGACACCTGCTGGAAGGTAGACCAGGGGCATCCCTCTGGCCATCAGCTGATGTCACCAGCACGTGCCCACAGACCAGCGTCAGGCCACAAGGTCACAGGAGCCACACTCTGCCTCCTAGACAAAGATGTCCTTGGAGGGAGAGAGGGAGGCTGGGAGAACGTGTTTCCCATTCAGATGGAAGCAGGCTCCCCAGCTGCAGGGACTGGGAAGAGAAGGCGCGCCCCACAGGCCAGGCCTCAAAGCGAACGAGAGCCCTCTGACAGCCACAAGCAGACAAACTGCATTCGTCTGCCCATCTGAGTTCCCTTGTGAGAGCCAGACCACAGTGAGCTGTGGGGGCTTTGGCATAGAAGAGAGGGTCCCGACAAGGCGAGAGGTGAGTCTTTGGGGCCATTAACAGCAGGCCAGGCAGGCCCTGGGCAGGGCAGGCATGCAGATCCGGGGGCACCAGGCTCTCAGGCCCCCAGCTCGTTGGTGCCGGTGGAGGGTGTTTCCCTCTCATCCCCATCAGGCTCCTCCTTCAGCGCCCTGCGGAGCACGGCCCCCAGGGGCTCCCACAGGCTCCTGCATCCCCGGCTGCCCACCACAAAGTAGATGACGGGATTGGCACTGCTGCTCAGGGCCGCCGAGAGACAAGTCACGTGGTACAATACCCTCATCTGTTCCTCGGGCAGGTACAGCCAGTAGCGGAGGTACCAGCTGATTCCGAAGGGCAGGGTGCTGATAAGGAATACCACAACGGATGCAAGAACAACCATGTACAGCCGCGTGGGCCGCTGCCGCCCCCACTGCTGTGAGCTCCTCCGCACCTGCAAAACGAGGGTCACGCTGGACAGAGTCATCACTGGGGTGAAGATCCCCATAAGGAGGATGTTGAAGACAGAGTTCACTGTGAAACACTGGTTTTCCACACCAAACCGGAACCCACTGCAGAAGAGCAAGGCCAGCACGTTCATCAGGAGGGACAGCACCCAGAGCAGGGCACACACCACGGTTGACAAGTATTGGGGCCGGTGACACTTGTACCAGACGGGGAAGAGGACGGACAGGCAGCGCTGAGTGCTCATGGCGGTCAGGAAGCTCAGGCTCACAGTGTAAGTGAAGAACCTCACTCTCCTCATTATACTGTAGACCAGCAGCCTGGGGTCTAGAGAGAGCTCGATGGTCATGCAGAGGAGGAAGATGAAGTCAGCCACCGCCAGGTTGAGGACATACGTGCAGAAGGGAGTCCTCTGCCTTTGGCAGCTCAGCAGCCAGACCACCAGGCCATTTCCCATCATGCCGCACAAGCAGATGAATATGGTCAGGGAGCTCAGCACCTTGATAGCTATGTCTTCTGTGTCTAATCTGAAGGTCATTATGGTGGATATGTTCATTGAGGCCAATGTCCAAGTATTGTTCATCCTGTGGAAGGAAGATGGACCAGCATGAGGTTCTGTGTTGCTGGGGCCCTGGGGGACTTCTGGGGGCTCCACTCCTGGAGTGTCCTGCTTCAGGGCTCTCACCTCGGTTCTGTTTGCAAGAGACACGACAAGGAGGCTTGGCCCATTCCCCACACCCTTGGCTCTTGCCCTGTTGACTGAGTCACCCCTACCTTGACACACCTGAAGTTGTTCTAAGCACCCTTTGTCAAGTTCAGAGTTTCTCTTGTGTCTTGAGTTTATTTTTTTCAATCATGAACAAGTATTGCCTTTCATCAAGGCTTTCTGCACATCCATTCATTGCATCAATTTCCCAGATAGTGCTCAAATCCTGTGAATTAACTTTTTAAATAAATGTCACCATGGGAGCCAATAGAATAAACTCCACCCCTGACTTCAGAGCACACGATGGACAGGCCTGCGTGTTTCCGTCTCCATCCCCATCCCAGCCCTGCCGCCATCTGTCCTAACCTGTCTCAGGTATATCCTTGGGCACCCAGCCATCTCTCCAAACTGCTGGGTGCCCAGAAGTGTTTTGAATTTCCACAAATGTAGTTGTCATTTAGAATTTATGCTGTTTTTCTGCACCGAGCATATGGTATTTTTTGTAAAGGACATTTGCAGGTGGCTGAATGGAAAAGTAGTTTATTGGTTTCAATTTTACAATGTACATAACAGTTTTTTCATTCCCAGGATCGTTGAAATGCTGTGTCCAACATCCTGATGTCCCCATTGTACTCAGCTGAGGATTTTCCTGGGATGTTCCTGGAGTGGGATTCCTGGGTCACGGGACATGCACATGCTTAGCTCCATTAAGCCTGGTGTTCTTCCCTCCTTGAATGGCTGTGTCAGACTCACTTCTATCGTGGGACAGGAAGGGTCACTCTGCCGCATTCTCTCACCGATGCTTGCTGTCATGCACGCTCCTCATTTTTGCCCACCTCGTGGTTGCAGAGTGAATTTTGCTGATGTTTGAACTTGCATTCCACTGATGAAAGAGCTCAAAGACCAGTTCACTTACTGGAAATGTCCTGGTTTCCCCTTCTCGCACCGCTTGCTCACAGTGGCTGCCCTCTTCTCATGTGGGTCTCCTTTGTGTCCCTTCTTGATTTGCAGGCGTCTGAATCCTTGCTGGTTTTAGACACTGCAGGTGTTACTCTCTGAGAGCTGTCTTCAGTACGGTAGCTTTCTCTGTTGTTTAGTTGAGTGCACAGATGCGGTTGGTTTTGGTATAATCAACTCCCATACTTTTTCACCCTGAGATGTTTTGGCATTCATATCATTCCATGTCCCTGGGTGAAAAAGATAACCCATTGTATTTTCCACTGTTACCTGTATATTTTTTCCATTCCAGAATTTGGTCTGGAGCCCAGCTGGAACTATTTTTATGTGGGATAAAGACAGGATATACCTCGATTTTCATCCATATTATAAGCCAGTTTTCCCAAAACTGTCTCCCAGACAGCCCACCTTTTCCCTGTTGAGTTATCAAGTTCCTATTTACACACGGGACTCTTAAAACTCTCTGTTCTGTTTCTCTGTTCCTATAGACTGATTTTATGTCAGTGTGTGTTTAAAGTATGTATGTGGCTCTGTGTGATCTCTGGGCGTTGTGTGGCTGAGAGCCACTCAGTACTTGTTCTGCGTCTTTTTCACTAAGTTTCTTCCTTCAAGGAGACCACCGAGCCATGCCTGGCTTTCCCCACTTTCTCCACTGTCCAGAGAGCACCTCTAGGTGCAAAGCCCGGATGATCACAGAGTCCCCTCTTCTATTTCCCTTTTCTCAGAGTTCACGCTCCTGGGATGCCTCTTGCTGAATATCTGAACACAGTTGTGTCTTCGGTTTTCTCCAGTTTTCTGGTTGTTGACAGTAGGAGGGATGGTCCAGTACCAGTTCTTCCCTTGTGGCTAGAGACAGAAATGCCTCTACTCTATTTTCCTCTGGATCAGTGCTGTTGTGGAGGAATCCTGTTGATTCTTGTAGTTTTTATTAATCAGGCAAATGTCCTGATCTAGTGGATCATAGCTATTAGTTTTTCTGTTGTCTACTTTTTCTGCGCTGCTATCCTCATCTCTGTAATTTCTTTTTCATGTCTTATAGCATAGCCCAGAACATCTAGTATTCTGCTGTGAGATTCTGCCTAATCTCATAGTCTCTCTATCGGATGTGATGGTTATGCTGAGTTTGTGCTATTATGTTTTATCAAGGTGAGAAAGTTCCCTTCCTGGTGGCCTGAGAGTTTTTAGCATTAATGTTGGGATTTACCACAATTGTTTTTCTGCATCTACTAAATCACTTTGTTATTTTTCCTCCCTTTGTGTATTTATAAGGTGGATTATTTAGTGGTAAATTTTCTGGTATTTACTCATCCTTACATTGATAGAATAGACCATTTCTTGTTAGTCCTTAATTTTCCCCTCTGGTACTGTCCTTGTCTGTTTTTTATTTCAAAGCTGTGAAATTATACTGGTTTCATAAAATGACTTGGGCAGTTTGCCTTTTTCCTCTACCCTGTGGAACAATTTGTAGCATGTGGGGATTATCTTTTTTGAAGATTAGGAAGAAGGTAAAACCATCCAGTTTGGTATTTTTTGTGTGAGCATTAGTGGCTATGGATGGCTTTATAAAAAGAAAATTACAACTGCAATTAATGTAATGTTTTATATTTATTCAGGTGTTGAGTCTTTCTTGAATTAGAGTAGAGAGTATTATTTTTCTGGAAAATAATACATACTTTCTACTTTCATTAATTGGTATAGTAAATACTCTTCATGATATTCTCTTATAAATTTTAAAGCCCTAATTCAGTCTCCCATATTAAATATGTGTGTTTACTCCTTTATTAAAAAATCAGTTTGTCAGTGGTTTGCATTTTTGAGAACGCCTTTTTTTTTTCCATCTCTGTTTTTTCTTTGCTTCCACTTTTCTTAATTGATGCTTTTCCTTCTACTTTCTTTGGATTTAATTTGTGATTGTATTTTCAGCTCCTTGTGTTTAATGGTTATGCAACTGTCAAATGTTCTTCCTTGGCGTATTGGGTATTCTTTAGGGTTGGTGATGTATTCCTAAGTATTTCTTTTGCTGTTTCATGAGTTTTGGTTTGTAGTACTTGCATTGCTGTTAATGTCTAAATATTTTAACATCAAACACCACTGAAAATATCTAAAATTTAAATTTCCATAAATTAGATAGAAATACATTTCATAACACTACACGTATTTTTAGCTGCCACAAATAAGTTTTGTCATTTTCTCTTCAGATTTTAGAATCTTTGTTGAGTGGGTATAAATCCATGATGATCATGGTGTCCGTGTCAACTGTACCTTCTATGTCTGGCCCTCTTCATGTTATTTTTATTTGTAAAATTTATTTATTTATTAGAGTGAGTGAGAGAGAGAGCGAGAGCTCACAAGCCAGACATGGAGGCAGAGGGAGAAGGACAAGCAGAGTCCCCGATGAGCAGGGAGCCCGATGTGGGACTCGATCTCCAGAGCCTGGGATCATAATCTGAACCAAAGTCAGACGCTTAACTCACTGAGCCACCCAGGTGCCCCTGCTTCCAGTTTTCTTAATTGATGCTTTAACTTCTTTTGCTCTCTTTGGATTTACCCCGTGATTGTTTTTCAGCTTCTTGTGTTAAACTGTTAGGCAACTGTCAAACGATCTTCTTTTTCTAACGGGTATGTTGGGCTCTAGATGACTCCTGTTTGTTTAGTTGTTTTATGAGTTTTGGTTTGTAGTGTCTTCATTGTTGTGCATGCCTAATATTTTAACAGTGAAAGCCACTGACAATATTTAAAATTTCGATTTCCATACATTAGTTAGAAATACATTTCATAACTCTACAAATATTTTTATCTGTCACAAGTAAGTTTTCTCCTTTTTCATCAGCTTTTGGAATCGTTGTTATGTGGGCACAAATCCAAGATGATCGTGGTGTCCCTGTCAAGTGTACCTTTCATGCGGTGGCCCTCTTCATTTTATTTTTTATTTTATTTATGTATGAGAGTGAGCACGTGCAGGTGATAGAGAGAGTGCGCGCCCATAAGGCAGCATAGAGGCAGAGGGAGAGGGAGAAGCAGGCTCCCTGCTCATGAGGGAGCCCAATGCGGGGCTCGATCCCAGGACCCTGAGATCATGACCTGAGCCAAAGGCACACGGTCAACAGCCTGAGCCACCCAAGCGCCCCAGTCTTCTTCATGTTCAGTACTTAGATGTGCTACCAGGACTTGGCCCTGGCTTCTGTTAGTATTCACAGGATGTCACTGGTGCAGGAGCAGGTCTGTGGTGGGGCTCACGGCTCGGAGATGTGGCATGATGCAGGTGTTTGTAAGTTCAGACTCTGTCCCTGTGAGTGCTGCCAATCAGGGGCTTTAGTTCCTGAAATGGGTGCCCGGCTCTGCTGGCCCACCCTTCCCCCAAAGTCCCAGGCAGGGAGAAGCTGCTGAGGGCATTCTGTGCAGACAGCTGCGTCTCTAAGCAGCAGGGACCTCCTGGGGTCTGGCTTGTGGAGCCCCTCTGCTCCCGCTCCAGCTCCAAGGGACTTCCCAGCCCCACAGCCCTTCTGACTCCCGCCCCAGCTAAGCCCCGGCTCCTGGGGCCTGTTCCCCATCTGACGTTCTCTGAGCCATCGGTGTTGCTCTCCTTCACATTCCTGTGCAGCACCCGGAGATTTCCCTCCCCTTCTCCCGGGCCTCATAGCAGGGGGATTATGTCTCCCCCGCGGCTCTCTGCATGCACCGTGGGAGCGTGGGACCAGGGCCCTCACACCTGCACAGGTGCCCTGTTCTCACAGTCAGGCGTCCCTCCCGCAGGATCTCAGACGTTTAAGTAACGTTTCTCAAACTTCTCCTATGTGCCAGATGCACGCACGGTGCTGTTCGTGCGTGACACGGGAGAGCTAATCGCATATGGACGTGAACATGATCCACATCCACAGGCAGGACCCCAGATGCCCGTACAGACAGTGCCGATACACACAGAAACACAGGACACGTGCACACACACCCGTGATCTGTGCACAGCAATGGCCAGGACAAAGCCGATGCTCACAGCACTCACAGTCCGGGCGGGACGTGTGCAGGAGACACAATTACCCCCTGTCCCCCAGGGGATACACAACAAGGTGGGGACTGGCGGTGGGAAGGGCTGGAAGGTGCGGAGGTCGGAGGGCGGCGGGGAGAGGCGCGGTGGAGGGGCTGCTGGGAGGGCCCCACGGATGTCCCTGTGGGGGGCTGGGACCCTGCTCCCCCGGCCCCTCCCCAGCCAGCGGAACCCGGTACACACCGCCCTCCTGAGCCGCTGGGGACTGGTCCGTGCCCGGTGCCAGGCTCCGCGGAGGAGGCTCCTCCCAGCCCCACGCTCAGTACGGAGTGTGAGCCCCCTGCTCCGGGCATGGAGGGTGCAGGGGGCACCTGCTACTCGGGCGGGCGGGACAAACAAGGTGACCCTGCAGTTGACTTACCCCCGGTCCAGTGCCCACCCCACCTCTGAGTGCATGTAGTGCCCCCGAGCCCCCTGCTCTGGTCGGGGCCCCTCCGCGCACCTGGGCTTCCTCTCAGCCGTCCCCTGGGTCCCCGCTGACGGGGACGGAGGGCCGACCAGGCCAGTGCTATTCTGAGTCCTGACTGCAGACCCTCCCGGGGATGCTGCTCTGTGGGGAGACAGTCGACCAGCAAGAATCTGCGGCTTCAGGGGCGGGAGCTCCCAGAGGTGCTGGAGCTGCTGGGAGACGAGCTTCAGTGGCCAAGCTCGCAGCCCGTAGCGCAGGCCGGAGGGACAGAGCGCCCGGGGGGAGGGGTGTGTTGTGGGTGCGGTGGCTCCCTGGGCCCCTGCAAAGGGCGGCTCTAAGCAGCAGAGACCCCCAGATGTGCTGAGGACGCAGCTGCGGAGGAGTCAGGGGTGTGGGCGACCTTTTGGAGGGGTGTGTGTAGCGGGCAGGGAGGTGGGGAGGGCAGAGAACTGGGCCCAGGGGCTGAGGACGGGAGCCGCTCAGCAGAGGGAGACCTGAGGGCACAGGCGAGGCCACGGCTACACAGGGTGGGGGCGGGGGCTCCGGGGCGCAGAGTCGGTAGGTTGGGCAGGTGGCGGGAACCGGGCAGGGCCAGGAGAGAAGGGAGAAGCGGGGATTCCCCCAAGGGTGCGGGACCCCACGCGGGAAGGCTCCTCCTTTCCAGTGGAAGAAGAGAGAAGAGAGATTTGGGGGCTGCGGAGAGAGGGGACCTGCTCCTGCCGGTGTGGACCCAACTGTGTCCCCTCAAATGATGTGCTGAAGCACCAGGCTGCAGCCCTACTCTCAGGGATGGGCCCGTGTGCGGTGTTGGAGGTGAAAGGAGATCGGGAGGGTGGGTCTCCATCTGATAAGATTACTGTCTTCTGAGGACAGATATTTAGCCCCTTTTCCTCCCCCAGCTGCCTTCCCTCTGCCGGGCTGTTCCCCCAGCTCCACTGGTTGTCACTGGGCCTGTGAGCCCCTCGGGCAGGCTGGCCTCTGACTGGAGCCCTCCATGCCCTCCCGGCTGCTGGCCCTGGGCCTGCCCGGAGCCAGTGGTCAGGGAAGACACGTGAATGGTGATGGTTTAGAACACAGTACCTGTTGAGTTAGCTTTAGGAGTCCTGTCCTCTGAAGCCATGTTTTAAGTTCTGTCTACCCCAGTGAAGACTTAAGTCATCGTGTCATTTCCCACTAATACTGTCCATTTCTACTTGTACATTAAACATTGAAAAAGTTATCTAGATGAGATAGTAAAACAGTCTTATTGAAAAGACCTGAGGGGGGGTGCCTGGGTGGCTCAGTGGGTTAAAGCCTCTGCTTTTGGCTCAGGTCATGATCTCAGGATCTTGGGACTGTGTCCCACATCTGCTCTCTGCTCAGTGGGGAGCCTGCTTTTCCCTCTCTCTGCTTGCCTCTATGCCTACTTGTGATCTCTCCCTCTCTGTCAAATAAAGAAGTAAAAAATCTTAAAAAAAAAAAAAAAAAAACCTGA
>LNAC01000014.1:6857587-6874972 GCA_002007465.1 Ailurus styani
TGATCTCTCTTTGTCAAATAAATAAATAAAATCTTAAAAAAGAAAAACATAAAGGCCTGAGGGTCAAGAAGACATAGTTTTGCTGTGCTTTCACCTGATTCTTACTGTTAACGCTGGAATTACACCCTTGAAGTTTTTTTTCTGTGCATTTGCATATAATGTTTTTACGGAAAATAAAACCTATTACTTGCTGCTTTTCCCAAAACGAAGTGAATGTCTTCAGTTGTGCTCACCTGACACCAGCATGTCCCCCATTTGTCCTGGCCTGGCTGTCACCACTGATGGGGACTCCTCATGTGGCTGTCCCCCCGGGGTTGACATGAACCACTGTCAATACGGTTGGGAGCTAGGCTTCAGTCGTCCATCTTATTCGGAAGACGCCAGCTGGGGGAAGTCGAGACACCCGCCCTGGCCATCCAGCTGAGCCCGGCAGACCTGGACTCCCCCTGGGTAGTTGCAAGGCACCCCCGTCACCACCGTGCTCTCCTCCCCACCCAGAGGGTAAAAAGTGAGGCTCTCACCCGTCCTCGTCGTAGTGATCAGTCCATTTGGGCAGGGCGGTTCCGTTCTGGTGCCATGTCCCGATGCCTGGAGGCCGCTCCACTTGGCCCAGGCCCCCGAGCTGCTCCTGCCCCATCTCTGCTCCCAGCTCTGCAGCGCTGCCCTGAGTCTCCTTGACCGCTCCCCAGCCCGGCCTCACAGGAGTCCTGTCCCTGGGATGCCCAAGTACCTTCACTCTGCTCCCTTTGAGTGCTGGAAGGGAGCTTGAGGCATAAGTACAGGAAGGTACCTGCCCCACCCACGGGGAGACCTGCAGAGAAGCTGGCTGGGGGCTAATGGAGCTGGTTTGGCGGGGCCCCCTGGGCTCCCCTTCTAGGGTGTGGATGAGTTTCAGGGAAATGAGAAGAAGGCTGGGGGCCCTGAGGAGCTGTGGGAGTGTCCACCCCTCTCCTGAGCCATCCTGGCAATGCCTCCCTGCCTGAAGGCCATTTGGGACAGCCAAGGAGACCTCAGCGCATTAGCAGGCCCCATCCTGTCGGAGTTACCATTGGACTGTGCAGGGAAGAGGGGCTCTTTGGGCCGGGAGAGGCTATTATGTCCACCCAACCCTGTGCTTGGAGAGATGCTGTGGCTAATGGACCTGCCCAGGGCTGTGCATGCTGGTGGGTGGAAAGGAAGGAGCATGTACCTCGACCCAGGACCCCATTTCAAATCTGAGTTTGGCTGCTTATTAGCTGGGCAACTATGTGGTTTAGAGCACCCTCTGGGCATCCAAGTCCTCACTGAAATTGGTGAAATCATTCTTGCCTCTCTCAGCAACTTGAATCCAGCCCTCGAGGCAAGAGGGAGGGATCATTTTGACCCCAGTCGGTGACCTCTCCCCACGTTGGCGGAACCCACTTTCCGGCCTGGGAAGTGAGGAATCCTCATAAAACTGAGCCCCCTGCAGGTTAGGATGGAGGCTGACCTCACAGCTGTGTCGCCTGGTGTGCCAGGTGCCCGGCGGACCTGGCGGCTGCTTGGGGTGTAAACACGTTGGCTGACTGGTGGCTGGGGCCTGGAGCTGTCGTGCTAACCCTCAGTGCCCGGTCCAGGAGATGAAGGAGAGCTCGGCGTGGGAGACCTGTGGCCTGAGCTTTGGAAAGAAATGCGAGTGAAGAGAGGAGAGGCGCGGAACTCCGATATTGAAAGTATCCGCAACGGCCTATGTTAGTGACAGGTGACGCAGGACAGGGAGGCTCCATTGTGCTCATGGGTGTCCCCAGGGGACACGGAGCGTGCCCGTGTTGGAGGAGCAGCTCGGACTGTGCCAGGCTCTCATTCTGGGCTTGCTGAGCCGGGGTGGTGGACGTCTTACCCCCAGGAGGGAACACCTAGCCTGAGCCGGGCGGGAGCAAACTCGGGCCTGAGGCCAGAGACACAGGTGACCCAGGAAGTCACGAGCTTCCGGAGGCAGGAATGGACACGTTCTGGAACCTTCTGTGGCTCGAACGGGGCCTGGCAGGTACAGATGCTCACACTTCCTGACTAATGACAGGTGATTGTCAGAGTCCCAGGATCCAGGGTCCCAGATCCAGCTGTTCGTGGACCGCGTCTGCACCTGGACTTCCCCGGGACGCCAGCCAATTCCGTTATGGTGTGAGATCGTGCTTGCGTGTGCGTGAGTACGTACGTGCGCGTGCGCAGGGCCTCATGCTTGCGCGTGCGTGGGTACGTACGTGCGCGTGCGCATTGGCTCATCCTTATGCGTGCGTGAGTTCGTGCGCCTGCGCGCCTCAGTGACGCTTCGGTCACGTGCTCCCAGGACCCTGACCCGAGGGGAACCTGGTCCGCGGAGGAGGCGTCGGCGAACGCTGCCCGCACACGTTTGCTGGGCGGGTCCTGCTGGCGACACGGCGAGGACCGGCCGACCCCCCGTGTCCCCTCGGGCCGCGGGCGCCGGGAGCTGGGTGACGGCGCCGCCTGGGAGCCCGGTGCCCTGCCNTACAGCAGCCGCCCCGCTTGGTCTCCGCGGGCGCCGTGCGGGCCGCCGCGTGTGCCTCCGGGTCGCGCCTTCCCGGGGGATGTGGACGCCCCGCGCCCGTGGCCCTGGGCATGGTGAGTGTTGCCGGCGGCATCGGCGGCCCAGGATCGCGGTGCTGGAGGCCGGGTGTCGGGTCGGAGGCTGGGAGCCGCGATCGGCCCCGGGTCCCGGGCCCAGGGCTGGGGAGGCGGTCCCAGGAGCGGCCTTGGGAGCGGGTGTCCTGTGGGGGAAGAGAGCCTGAAGGCGAGGACACATTCGGGGAGCCGTGGGAGCGGGCGGTGGGGAGCAAGTGCGCGTGCTGGAAATCGCAGGTGCAGCTCGCCGGTGGGGGAGCCAGTGACCTTCCCGAACCCCCACCTCCGCACCCCGCTCCGGGGCAGCGCAGACCCGGTTTGTGTTCCTTGTCACCGCGAGTCCTGGCGGACGTGCTTGCGAGTCTGGAAGCCGTGTGTCGTGTGTGAGCTCGAGCGGCCTAAAGCAGAGAGCAGCGGGGGCCTAGGCTGCGAGCGGGGTCGGGTGGGGGCTGGGTGTCGGGGGCGCTAGGTGTTCCTGGGGAGGGGGCGATGGAAATGTTCACGGGAGAGACGCAGTCATTGCACAGAGCGATTTGGTGAGGTGCTGAGCGTGGGACACACGTGTGTCAAAGATGGTCAAGTATACATTCTGCGGTTCATTTTATTGAATGTAAATTACACCACAATTAAGTCAAACACGGGATTTTTTTCTTTTTCTGAAACGTGACTGATTAGGTGAGCCTTCTGCCGAATTGCCAGGAAACTTGGCGCTGGCATTCTGACTCCCTGCGGCTGACTTTTCCATGAGTTTTCCTTCTGCGAACAGTGCCCTGCGATGTCTGCAGCCCCAGGGGTCTCACGTATACGACTTCCTTGCTCGCACATTCGGAGTTGACCCGATTCGGGGGTGGATGGCGTGATCTCTGTGTTGTCTTTGGTAGCTCCCTGGTCTCGTCAGCCTCGTGTTTAATGGCACATTTCCTTGGGCTGGGCTTCTTCCCATCTGGGGAGAGGCTGAGTGTTAATGGACCCATCCCTTCGTCCCACCTTCTAGATGGATCCCGGGGCTCCTGGGAAAGACCCATCCCTTCGTCCCACCTTCTAGAGGGATCCTGGGTCTCCTGGGAAAGACATGTGGTCTTGGCAGAGGTTTCTAGACAGAGAAGTGTGTGTGCGACAGGATGTCAGGTTTCAGAATTCTGGCCCCAAAGAGAAAACTGAATTATTTTCCAAGCACAGCTGCCAGGGGGTTGGAGCCATGGAGGATGATGCTAGAGAGGCATTCTGCTTGGTCTTCCGAAGACGGGCCATGAAGACAGGAAGAGGCTCCAGCTCTCAGTGTGCTCTGTGCTGAATAGGTGTCCCCTGCCCATCACCTGCCGGTTTCTGCTGTTAGTTGCCTGATCCTGTAATGTGCCCACCTTCAATCTCATGTGATGGACTGTGGGCTCTGACAAGCCTGGTCTGGGTTGTCCTTGGGCTGCGATGGGCCTGTTCTGCCTTGTCCATGCAGCGTCCTGGGGCCCCAAGTACCGGTGGTTTGCTGGTGGGAACACAATGGCCAGGAGCCTTGGTTTCATGGCAAGCCGGTGCCACTGCAGCATTTCCACTAGGACTGCAGCTCCACCATGGATGTGAGCAGGCTGTGCCTAGAGCCCAGCTTCGCCGATTAAATGAGCTTTGCAGGTGGAGCCTTTAGCTCAGGGCACACTGCCCACACTAGGTCCCTTGCAAATGGCAGTCTGTGGGTTGGTTCTCTCCTCCTTCCTTCCTGGCCACTGTGTTCCTTCCCAGACAGTTGTCTCCGGGCCCTTGGCTGACCAGGGATTTAGGACATCTGGAGAGGCCTGTGCTGGCCTGTGGGAGAACCCAGGCCCGGGGCTTACGGGTGTGAGCCCCCTGTCTCCCTGATGCTTATTCTTGACTTTCCACATTTGGCCCCATTTCTCTCCTGCATTATCCAGGAGTGTGCTTGTCCAGACAGCCGTGGTGGAGGACACAGCCCAAACTTGGCCCCCTCACCCTCCTGGCACAGATATACTGTGGTGGTAGGATGTCGTGCTTAGTAACAGTTGAAGCGCCAAGAAAAGAGGTATTTATTCCTTTTGTGGTCACCTGTGAGCTCCTTAGTAGGGATCAAGATACCCACCCCCGGAATTCTACAAGCCTAGGAGCACAAGAGATCATTGCCAGGACCCCGAAGCAGGGGGAGGCCTGGAACGGCTCCCTCCCTAGCACTGTGCTGGGAGCATCGTCCTACCCACCCCTGCACTTCAGCCTTCTAGCCTTCAGAGCCGGGAGGTCATACCTTTCAGGTGGCCCTAGGAGGCTAATACAGTGTCCTAAGTCCCAGATTCTGTGAAGATGTTGTCTTATATGGTAGAAGGACTTTGCAGGGGCGAGTCAATTGAAACCCAGAGGATGGGTCATGATCCAGTTGGACCCTAGCTGGAATCACAAGGATCCTTATGAGAGTGAAGCAGGGGGGTGACAAGGAGGGAGCTGTGGGGACAGAGTAGAGGTCAGTGTGGCGCAGGACCGCCAACCAGGGAATGGCTGTGGGTTCCTCTAGAAGTTGGAAAAGACAAGGAGTTGAATCCTACCCTGGAGATGCCCCAAGGATCACAGCTTTTGATTGTAGCCCTGACGACCCATTTCCCACTTGTGACCTCAGAACCACAAATAATAGGTTTGTGTTGTTTATACCCACTACGTTTGTGGTCGTATATTACAGGAGCCACAGGAAACTAATAGTGTTTAAAATCCTGATATCACTGGCCCATCAATGATGGAGAACCTTCAAGGCTGTGGGTAGGAGTTCTCTTGATCCTTGTGCACAGCTGCAGAAGGGGCAAGAATATAGGAGAGTGGGAAGCATGCCGACACCAGGTGGTGGTCAATTTGGGATGGTGATAACTGAAGGAAACGTGTGTAGAAGGAAGAGCTGGGACTTCAGGTAATGCTGCAGGAAACCCCAATCCATGTAGGGACATCTGTCTCTTTTCCCTGCTCAGCACAAATTCCCTCTTCCTCTGAGAAGACCACCTGACTTTCCCCTTCTGTGTTGCAGGTGGTTTCATGGGCTCACATGGTTCCCCCGCAGATGGGGTCTTACATAGTAGGATGTACTGTCTCCCCATTCTGGGTGCTGGAAGCCCAAGGTCCAGGCATGGGCATCAGGGACCTCCCGAGGCCTCTCTCGTTGTGTGTGGACAGCCGTGCTCTCCCTGTGTCCTCACAGGGTCGTCCCTCTGTGTCTATGTGTGTCCTCATCTCCCCATATTTGAGGACTGCAGTGACATGGGATCAGGGCCACCCCGGTGACCTTATGCTACCTTAATTATCTCTTTGAAGGCCCTAGCTCAACATATAGTCACTATCTGAACTATTGGGGTGAGGACACTAACAGGGGAACGTGGTGGATACAGGATAGCTCCTAACAGAGCCTTAGAATTTTGGGTAGGAAAGGTCAGAATTTTGGAGGCTTCTGGGCATTTCCAGTAATGTCCCATAAGAGTCAAACCCATTCCTTGATGGTTGAGCTGTCGGAAAGTAGGAATAATAAAGCTGTGTGCTGAGAGGTCCTTTTTGCATCTTCTGGGGTCAGCAGTTCAATTCTCAGCAATTCAGGGGCTGAGAGTCACGTTGCATGAGCTTGTAGGGGCCGGTGAGCCCTGTTTCAAGCACAATCCCCACTAAGGCAGGAGTCCTCCCGTCCGACCTGGGGATGTCCCCTAGTGCACACTTCTCTCCTGACGAGCTGGATGTTGTCCCAGCTGAGCTGGATGTTGTCCCAGCTGTGACACTCTCTGTGCCTCAGCTGGGACCTGGGGATGGGAGAGGCCAGGTGAGCCCCGTCGAGGAAATAGGAATCAGGTCCCCGAGGAAGTCTCCAATTCCTAACCACACCAGTAGTGAATTTTATTACTGAGCAAACACCACCACCACCACCAACCACCCAATCCCGGAAGGTGGGCAGGTGGCCCTGAGAGTCCTCAGGGCACCCGTGAATTTCCAGCTCTTTTTATGTGGAACTCAAGCTGTGACCCTTACCTATCACTCTACTTTGAGCAAACTGTTGGCACCTCTTGCACTTGTGTATTAGTGCCATTGGATTGGCTGTGATGTCCTAACCTTAATCACTTTCTCTCCATTCGTCCTTCAGTGGCGGGGCGCTTGGCACATTTTTCAAAATGCCACAGGTCCCCCTAACCTGCCCACTATGCCCCATCCTCGAATAGCGAATGGGGGCAGAGCCAGATGCAGACTGCAAGCAAAGAGTTGGGGAGGGGAGGGGCATCATGGCCTGAGAGCCAGTACAAGGGTCGCTACTTGGCTTTGATTGGAACCCAAAGAGTCGATGGAATGTGTGCACTCCATGAGGCAACTCCACTTTTACGGGAGTTGGCCTGCCTAGTCCCAGGCCTGGCCGGACAGGATCCGTGTGCTGCCCCCGGTGTTTCTCAGTGGGGGATTCCGGCCCCACTCCTGCCCCCACGCGAGTGTCATCCTCTCCCCCTGGGACATTCAGCACACTCCATCCTCAGCTGTGTGATTAGTTGGGGAAGAGGTGCATGACTCCCGTGCAGTCAGACTGATCTCATTTGTCCGAGAAGAGTCCGTCCCTGGTGTTTGATGGGAAACACAGGGGGAAAGGGCTCTCCTCCTGGGGTTCAGAGCAGTCAGAATGCAAGTCTGAAAAGGGAGACCCATTATGCCAGCCAAGGGGAGAGCAGGCAGAGAGGAACGTTCACAGTCGGTGTCAAGGTCCTGATGACACCCAGATCCACCCATGTCTGAGGCCATGATATTTTTTCAAGTTTTTAGTTCCAGGAGCCACTAAATTCCTTTTCTCTTTCATCCTGGTTCACCTCAGTTTTGTTCAAGCAGCCACAAGTGTCTTTACTTATGTCGTTTCTTGAATTTCAAGAGTCAGAGCCTGAGAGAAGGAGTCCGAGGTGGTGGAGGAGTAGGAGACCTTCATTTTGGCTGGTCCCAGGAATTCAGCTCGGTAGCTATCACATCATTCTGACCACGTGTGAACTCAACCAGAGATTAAAGAATAGCTGCACCTCTGTGAGTAGAAAAGCGACCACTTTCTCCACGGCAGGAGGTGCAGAGAAGCGAATCCGGGTGATACACAGGAAGATAGACCACGGGGGAGGGAGGCTCCGTCCACCGGCTCCCGGCAGGTGATAGAGGTGAGCGGTTCACACACTGAGCCGAGCAACACTGAGCACATTTAGAAACCTGCTCTGCTGAGGGACGACCCTGCCTGAGAGGGAGGGGACCCTCGCGGGGACAGTGTGGTCTCAGGATCCTCGGGGGCACAGGAAGACGGGGTGTCCGAGTGATGTAATGAATACTGAGTATTATATGAGACTGAGGAATCACAGACCTGTACACCTGAGACAAATAATACATTACATGTTAATTAATTGAATTTAATTAAAAAAAGTAAAACACAGTATTGAAAAGGAAAAAAGAGAGAAAAATAGCCTGTTCCGGTTCCTGGGTTGAGACAGTCCTAAGCAACCCCATCTGCCTTAAGGAAAAAAAGGAGGAAAAAAATCAGAAACTCCCTGATGAGATGCATGTCTGGGAACCGCTGACTTATCAGAACCTGGAGATCAGGCTGGGGGAGCCCGGGAAGCTCAGGGTGAATGTGGCCACGGACTCCTTCTCCTCGTGGTTAGTTGCCTCAAGACTCAGTTTTCTGGGAGCGAGAGTGTGACTGGGTGTCCTGAGGGCATGTGAATGCCCTGGCGCCGTGAAGGCAAATGACCACCAATCTGGGATTTTAAATGCTAGGAATTCATTTTCTCGTGGTTCTGGAGGCCAGAAGTCTGGGAACACGGTGTGGTCAGGCTGGTTCTGTCTGGGGCAATGGGTAAGAATTTGTGGGATGCCTGTCCCAGCTGCTGGTGGCTCCTGGTGGCTCCCCTCCACGCTGGCAGCTGTTGGCCTTCGGGGCTTGTCATCTTGTCACCCCAGTTCTACCTCCATGGTCACATGTCCTTTCCTCTCTGTGTGTCTTGGAGTCTTCACATGACCTTTGCACAAGAGGATAGGTCACTGGATTGAGGGCCTGACCCAATCTGGCATGACCTCTTCCTACCCATGCGGTTGCAGACCCCCTTTTCAAATCAGGTCGCACTTTGAGTTTCTAGGTCCACCTGACTTTTTGCTGAGACACTTTAATCCAGTGAAGGCCATGTCTACACTCCTCAGTCATGTGAAGTGATGAAAAGAAGGGTTTTCAGGAAGAGGTCCCTTTGGCTCCTGGGCCAGAAGATGCCATCTTTACCCCACCTACATTAGTAATGGCAGCCTGGGGCATCCACTGAGGGAACAGTGCGCAGCTTCCTCCAAAATTAAAAAAAGAACTTCCATAAGATACAGCAAGGCCACATCTGGGACCGCACTCAAAGGACAAGGAGTATGTGCATCCACGTTCTGTGGCACGTTACCCACAGGGGCCGGGACGTGGAAGCAATGCCAGTGTCTGTGGACGGACGAATGGTTGTAATGTGAGATGTGTGTGCACGCAGGGGAATGTGGTTCAGCAAGAAAGAGAAGGCAATCCTGCCGTGGGTGACATGTTTTTAAGATTTTATTTATTTATTTGAGAGAGCACGTGCAAGGGACCACCCATGACTAGGGTTTAGGGGCATAGGCAGAAGGAGAAGCCAAATCCCCATGGAGCAGGGCTGGATCCAAGGACTCTGGGATCCTGACCTGAGCCGAAGTCAGACGCCTAACCGACTGAGCCACCCAGGCGCCCCACTTCCAGTTTTCTTGTACAGTGATTAATCTGAAATAGCCTTGGAATTGACAACGCTCATTTATGTTTTGTTGTCACTGCCTTTGCTGCAGTGTTGACTTTGGATTTTAAGCTGCGTTCCCTGATGTCACCTGGGCACAAAATTTAAGTATTTCCCAGTGTGTTATGGGATGCATCCCTCGTCTTTAACTGGATTATCAGAAATCTAACAGGCTCTTGGTTTCTCTGTTCTACAGTGATCTCCTCTTCTTGATGAATCACTTTTAGTTAAATTAACTTTTCCTTTTCAAACTAATGGCTCCTTATTCTGGACCCAGGAGAACGTGGGAAGAAAAGAGAGGTGAGGGGAGCCAGGCATGCTGATGTGTGTCCGTTTTCCATCGCTGGGCATTGGCCTGGAGGGGCAAGTGTTTCCAGCAATTCGAGGAAGGGGCAATCCATGTGGTACGGACGTTTGCTCTGTTAGCCACACGGGGTTCTGGGATGAAGCTGCCTCCAGGCTGTCCCTGCCTCCCAGGCACAGCCCCATCAGGTTCCGTTGTGCATCTCCAGGGAGGCCAGGCAGGGGCTCTCCTGGTTCCAGGGCAGCCTCCCGGAGCAGAGCAAACAGACCCGCCACAGTTGCCAGGCGGGGTGGTGCGTGGCGACCAGAAGGCAAAGGCCAGGGGTCAAGCGCTGTCCTGGGCCAGGTGGAGGAGGAGGCTGTCTCCTGGCTTACAGCCAGTGAGAGTTTGGTCAGTGCTGGACACGGTTGGCTGGCCGAGGACGGCAGTCACGGAGGGGTCAGCAGGACACCTGCTGGAAGGTAGACCAGGGGCATCCCCTGGCCATCAGCTGATGTCACCAGCATGTACCCAAGAACCAGCATCAGGCCACAAGGTCACAGGAGCCACACTCTGCCTCCTGGACAAAGATGTTCTTGGAGGGAGAGAGGGAGGCTGGGAGAACGTGTTTCCCATTCAGATGGAAGCAGGCTCCCCAGCTGCAGAGACTGGGAAGAGAAGGCGCGCCCCACAGGCCAGGCCTCAAAGCGAACGAGAGCCCTCTGACAGCCAGGAGCAGACAAACTGCATTTCGTTTTCCCAGGTGATTCCCCTGTGAGAGCCAGACCACAGCGAGCCGTAGGGGGTTGGGCATAGAAGAGAGGGTCCCGACAGGGCGAGAGGCGAGTCTTTGGGGCCGTTAACAGCAGGCCAGGCAGGCCCTGGGCAGGGCAGGCATGCAGATCCGGGGGGCGCCAGGCTCTCAGGCCCCCAGCTGGTTGGTGCCGGTGGAGGCTGTCTCCCTCCCCTCCCCATCAGGCTCCTCCTTCAGCGCCCTGCGGAGCACGGCCCCCATGGGCTCCCATAGGCCCTGGCATCCCTGGCTGCCCACCACGAAGTAGATGACGGGATTGGCACTGCTGCTCAGGGCTGAGGAGAGACAAGCCATGTCGTGGAAAACACTCTTCTGTTCATAGGGCAGGCCCAGCCAGTAGAGGAAGATCCAGCTGATTCCGAGGGTCAGGGTACAGACAAGGAACACCCCGACGGATGTCACAATGACCACATACAGCCGTGTGGGCTGCTGCCGCCCCCACTGCTGTGAGCTCCTGCGCACCCGCAAAACGAGGGTCACGCTGGACAGGGTCATCACTGGGATGAAGATCCCCAGAATGAGGACGCTGAAGACAAAGTCTGTCATGAAACACTGGTTTTGCACGTCGATCCAGTCCTTGCTGCAGAAGAGTGAGGGCAGCAAGTTCATCAGGAGGGACAGAACCCAGAGCAGGGCACACACTACGGTTGACAGGTACTGGGGCTGGTGACACTTGTACCAGATGGGAAAGAGGACAGACAGGCAGCGCTGTGCGCTCATGGCCGTCAGGAGGCTCAGGCTCGCGGTGTAGGTGAAGAACCTCACTCTCTCCATTATATGGAAGAACAGCAGCATGTTGTGTGGAGTGAAGTGGGCAGCCGTGCAGAGGAGGAAGAGGAAGTCAGCCACCGCCAGGTTGAGGACATACGTGCAGAAGGGGGTCCTCTGCCTCTGGCAGCTCAGCAGCCAGACCACCAGGCCATTGCCGATCATGCCGCACACGCAGATGAATATGAGCAGGGAGCTCAGCACCTTGGAAGCTATGTCCAGTGTGTCTACCCTGAAGGTCATTATGCTGGATATGTTCATCAAGGCAGATGTCCAAGTATTGTTCATCCTGTGGAAGAAGATGGACCAGCATGAGGTTCTGGGTTGCTGGGGCCCTGGGGGACTTCTGGGGGCCCCACTCCTGGAGTGTCCTGCTTCAGGGCTCTCACCTCGGTTCTGTTTGCAAGAGACACGACCAGGAGGCTTGGCCCATTCCCCACACCCTTGGCTCTTGCCCTGTTGACTGAGTCACCCCTACCTTGACACACCTGAAGTTGTTCTAGGCACCCTTTCTCAAGTTCAGAGTTTCTCTGGTGGTTTGTGTTTATTTCTTTTTATCATGAAGAAGTATTCCCTTTCATCAAGGCTTTCTGCACATCCATTCATTGCATCAGTTTCCCAGATACTGCTTGAATCCTGTGAATTAACTTTTTAAATAAATGTCACCATGGGAGCCAATAGGTTAAACTCCACCCCTGACTTCAGAGCACACGATGGACATCAGGCCATTTAAAACCAGATTAAACAGGCCTGCGTGTTTCCGTCTCCATCCCCATCCCAGCCCTGCGGCCATCTGTCCTACCCTGTCTCAGGTATATCCTTGGGCACTCAGCCATCTCTCCAAACTGCTGGGTGCCCAGAAGTGTTTTGAATTTCCAGAAATGTAGTTGTCATTTAGAATTTATGCTGTTTTTCTGCACCGAGCATATGGTATTTTTTGTAAAGGGTATTTGCAGGTGGCTGAATGGAAAAGTAGTTTTTTGGTTTCCATTTTACAATGTACATATCAGTTTCTTCATTCCCAGGATCGTTGAATTGCTGTGTCCAACATCCTAATGCCTGTCCCCATTGGACTCGGTTGAGGATTTTCCTGGGATGATCCGGGTGTGGGATTCCTGGGCCACAGGACATACGCATGTTTAGCTCCAGTAAGCCTCGTCTGCTTCCCTCCCTGTATGGCTGTGTGAGGCTCACTTCTGTTGTGGGACAGGAAGGGTCCCTCTGCCTCATTCCCTCTCCGATGCTTGCTGTCATGCACGCTCCTCATTTTTGCCCACCTCATGGCTGCAGAGTGAATTTTGCTGATGTTTGAGCTTGCATTCCACTGATGAAAGAGCTTGAGGTTCAGTTCATTTCGCCGAACCCCCGGGATTCCCCTTCTCGCACCGCTTGCTCACAGTGGCTGCCCTCTTCTCATGTGGGTCTCCTTTGTGTCCCTTCTTGATTTGCAGGCGTCTGAATCCTTGCTGGTTTTAGACACTGCAGGTGTTACTCTCTGAGAGCTGTCTTCAGTACGGTAGCTTTCTCTGTTGTTTAGTTGAGTGCACAGATGCGGTTGGTTTTGGTATAATCAACTCCCATACTTTTTCACCCCGAGATGTTTTGGCATTCGTATCATTCCATGTCCCTGGGTGAAAAAGATAACCCATTGTATTTTCCACTGTTACCTGTATATTTTTTCCATTCCAGAATTTGGTCTGGAGCCCAGCTGGAACTATTTTTATGTGGGATAAAGACAGGATATACCTCGATTTTTCATCCATATTATAAGCCAGTTTTCCCAAAACTGTCTCCCAGACAGCCCACCTTTTCCCTGTTGAGTTATCTAGTTCCTATTTACACATGGGACTCTTAAAACTCTCTGTTCTGGTTTCCCTGTTCCTATACACTGTTTTTATGTATGTGTGTGTTTAAAGTATGTATGTGGCTTTGTGTGATCTCTGGGCGTTGTTTGGCTGACAGCCACTCAGTACTTGTTATGTGTCCTTTTCACCAAGTTTCTTCCTTTAGGGAGACCACTGAGCTGCGTCTGGCTTTCCCACTTTCTCCACTGTCCAGAGAGCACCTCTAGACATAATGCTGGGATGATCACAGTGCTCCTCTCTTCTATTTCCGTGTTTTCAGACTTCACACTCCTGGGATGCCTCTTGCTGAATATCTGAACACAGTCGTGTCTTCTCTTTTCTCCAGGTTTCCGGTTGTTGACAGTAAGAGGTGTGGTCCAGTATCGGTTCCTCCCTTGTGGCTAGAGACTGAAATGCCTCTACTGTATTTTCCTCTTGATCACTGCTGGTGTGGAGGAATCCTGTTGATTCTTGTAGTTTTTATTAATCAGGCAAATATCCTGATCTCTAGTGGATCATAGCTATTAGTTTTTCTGTTGTCTACTTTTTCTGTGCTGCTATCCTCATCCCTCTGATTTCTTTTTCATGTCTTATAGCATAGCCCAGAACATCTAGTATTCTGCTGTGGAATCAGGCATGTTTATCTTCTGCCGAATCTCATAGTTTCTCTATCAGATGTGACGGTTATGCTAAGTTTGTGCTATTATTTTTTATCAAGTTGAGAAAGTTCCCTTCCTGGTGGTCTGAGAGTTTTTATCATAAATGTTGGGATTTATCACAATTTTTTTTCTGCATCTACTAAATCACTTCGTTATTTTTCCTCCCTTTGTCTATTTATGATGTGGATTATATAGAGGTAATTTTTCTGGTATTTATTCATCCTTACATTTATAGAATAGACCATTTTTTGTTAGCCCTTAATTTTCCCCTCTGGTACTATCCTTGTCTGTTTTTTATTTCAAAGCTGTGAAATTATGCTGTTTTCATAAATGACTTGGGAAGTTTACCTTTTTCCTCTACCCTGTGGAACAATTTGTAGTATGTAAGGATTATATTTTTTTGATGATTTGGAAGAAGGTAAAACCATCCAGTCTGGTAATTTTTATGTGAGCAGTAGTGCCCATGCATGGCTTTGTAAAAAGAAAATTACAACTGCAATTAATGTAACATTTTATGTTTATTTAGATGTTGAGTCTTCCTTGAATTAGAGTAGAGAATATTATTTTTCTGGAAAATTATACATGCTTCCTGCTTTCATTTAGTGGTGTAATAAATACTCTTCACAATATTCTCTTATAAGTTTTAAAGCCCTTATTCAATCTCCCATTTTAAAACTGTGTGTTTACTTCTTTTTTAAAAAATAGTTTCTTAGAGGTTTGCATTTTTGAGAACGGCTTTTTTTTTTAATCTCTATTGTTTCTTTGCTTCCACTTTTCTTAATTAATGCTTTTCCTTCTACTTTCTTTGGATTTAACCTTTGATTGTTTTTCAGATTCTTGTGTTGAACTGTAGGCAACTGTCAAACGTTCTTCTTTTTCTAACGGGTATGTGGGCTCTAGATGACTCCTAACTGTTTGTTTAGCTGTTTTATGAGTTTTGGACTGTAGTGTCTTCATGGTTGTTCATGCCTAAATATTTTAACAGCAAAAGCCACTGACAATATTTAAAATTTTGTTTTCCATAAATTACTTAGAAATACATTTCATAACTCTACAAATATTTTTATCTGTCACAAGTAAGTTTTGTCATTTTCTCTTCAGCTTTTGGAGTCGTTGTTAAGGGGGCACAAATCCAAGATGATTGTGGTGTCCCTGTCAAGTGTACCTCTCATGTGGTGGTCCTCTTCATTTTATTTTTTTATTTTATTTACATATGATAGCACATGCAGGCAAGAGAGGGAGAGAGAGAGAGAGCGAGAGCTCACAAGCCAGGCATAGAGGCAGAGGGAGAGGGAGAAGCAGGCTCCCCGCTGAGGAGGGAGCCCAGAGCAGGGCTCGATCCCAGGACCCTGAGATCATGATCTGAGCCGAAGGCAGATGCTCAACCTACTGAGCCACCCAGGCGCCCCAGTCCTCTTTATGTTCAGTACTTAGATTTGCTACCAGGATTTGGCCCTGGCTTCTGTTAGTATTCATAGGATGTCAGTGGTGAAGGAGCAGGTTTGTGGTGGGGCTCACGGCCTCTCTAAGCAGCAGGGACCTCCTGGGCTCTGGCTTGTGGAGCCCCCTCTGCTCCAGCTCCAGCTCCAAGGGACTTCCCAGCCCCACAGCCCTTCTGACTCCCGCCCCAGCTACGCCCCGGCTCCTGGGGCCTGTTCCCCATCTGACGTGCTCTGGGCCATCGGCGTTGCTCTACTTCACATTCCTGTGCAGCACCCGGAGATTTCCCTCCCCCTCTCCCGGGCCTCGTAGCAGGGGGATTATGTCTCCCCCGCGGCTCTCTGCATGCACCGTGGGAGCGTGGGACCAGGGCCCACACACCTGCACAGGTGCCCTGTTCTCATAGTCAGGCGTCCCTCCCACAGGATCACAGACGTTTAAGTAACATTTCTCAAACTTCTCCTATGTGCCAGATGCATGCACGGTGCTGTTCGAGCGTGACACGGGAGAGCTAATTGCATATGGACGTGAACGTGATCCACGTCCACAGGCAGGAACCCAGATGCCCGTACAGACAGTGCAGATACACACAGAAACACAGGACAAGTGCACACACACCCGTGATCTGTGCACAGCAATGGCCAGGACAAAGCCGATGCTCACAGCACTCACAGTCTGGGTGGGACGTGTGTAGGAGACACAATTACCCCCGGTCCCCCAGGGGATACACAACAAGATGGGGACTGGCGGTGGGAAGGGCTGGAAGGTGCGGAGGTCGGAGGGCGGCGGGGAGAGGCGCGGTGGAGGGGCTGCTGGGAGGGCCCCACGGATGTCCCTGCGGGGGGCTGGGACCCTGCTCCCCCGGCCCCTCCCCAGCCAGCGGAACCCGGTACACACCGCCCTCCTGAGCCGCTGGGGACTGGTCCGTGCCCGGTGCCAGGCTCCGCGGAGGAGGCTCCTCCCAGCCCCACGCTCAGTACGGAGTGTGAGCCCCCTGCTCCGGGCATGGAGGGTGCGGGGGGCACCTGCTACTGGGGCGGGCAGGACAAACAAGGTGACCCTGCAGTTGACCTACCCCCGGTCCAGTGCCCACCCCACTTCTGAGTGCATGTAGTGCCCCCGAGCCCCCTGCTCTGGTCGGGGCCCCTCCACGCACCTGGGCTTCCTCTCAGCCGTCCCCTGGGTCCCCGCTGACGGGGACGGAGGGCCGACCAGGCCAGTGCTATTCTGAGTCCTGACTGCAGACCCTCCCGGGGATGCTGCTCTGTGGGGAGACAGTCGACCAGCAAGAATCTGCGGCTTCAGGGGCGGGAGCTCCCAGAGGTGCTGGAGCTGCTGGGAGACGAGCTTCAGTGGCCAAGCTCGCAGCCCGCAGTGCAGGCCGGAGGGACAGAGCGCCCGGGGGAAGGGGTGTGTTGTGGGTGCGGTGGCTCCCTGGGCCCCTGCAAAGGGTGGCTCTAAGCAGCAGAGACCCCCAGATGTGCTGAGGACGCAGCTGCGGAGGAGTCAGGGGTGTGGGCGACCTTTTGGAGGGGTGCGTGTAGCGGGCAGGGAGGTGGGGAGGGCAGAGAACTGGGCCCAGGGGCTGAGGACGGGAGCCGCTCAGCAGAGGGAGACCTGAGGGCACAGGCGAGGCCACGGCTACACAGGGCGGGGGCGGGGGCTCCTGGGCGCAGAGTCGGTAGGTTGGGCAGGTGGCGGGAACCGGGCAGGGCCAGGAGAGAAGGGAGAAGCGGGGATCCCCCCAAGGGTGCGGGACCCCACGCGGGAAGGCTCCTCCTTTCCAGTGGAAGAAGAGAGAAGAGAGATTTGGGGGCTGCGGAGAGAGGGGACCTGCTCCTGCCGGTGTGGACCCAACTGTGTCCCCTCAAATGATGTGCTGAAGCACCAGGCTGCAGCCCTACTCTCAGGGATGGGCCCGTGTGCGGTGTTGGAGGTGAAAGGAGATCGGGAGGGTGGGTCTCCATCTGATAAGATTACTGTCTTCTGAGGACAGATATTTAGCCCCTTTTCCTCCCCCAGCTGCCTTCCCTCTGCCGGGCTGTTCCCCCAGCTCCACTGGTTGTCACTGGGCCTGTGAGCCCCTCGGGCAGGCTGGCCTCTGACTGGAGCCCTCCATGCCCTCCCGGCTGCTGGCCCTGGGCCTGCCCGGAGCCAGTGGTCAGGGAAGACACGTGAATGGTGATGGTTTAGAACACAGTACCTGTTGAGTTAG
>LNAC01000014.1:6877280-6914696 GCA_002007465.1 Ailurus styani
CCGCCCCGCTTGGTCTCCGCGGGCGCCGTGCGGGCCGCCGCGTGTGCCTCCGGGTCGCGCCTTCCCGGGGGATGTGGACGCCCCGCGCCCGTGGCCCTGGGCATGGTGAGTGTTGCCGGCGGCATCGGCGGCCCAGGATCGCGGTGCTGGAGGCCGGGTGTCGGGTCGGAGGCTGGGAGCCGCGATCGGCCCCGGGTCCCGGGCCCAGGGCTGGGGAGGCGGTCCCAGGAGCGGCCTTGGGAGCGGGTGTCCTGTGGGGGAAGAGAGCCTGAAGGCGAGGACACATTCGGGGAGCCGTGGGAGCGGGCGGTGGGGAGCAAGTGCGCGTGCTGGAAATCGCAGGTGCAGCTCGCCGGTGGGGGAGCCAGTGACCTTCCCGAACCCCCACCTCCGCACCCCGCTCCGGGGCAGCGCAGACCCGGTTTGTGTTCCTTGTCACCGCGAGTCCTGGCGGACGTGCTTGCGAGTCTGGAAGCCGTGTGTCGTGTGTGAGCTCGAGCGGCCTAAAGCAGAGAGCAGCGGGGGCCTAGGCTGCGAGCGGGGTCGGGTGGGGGCTGGGTGTCGGGGGCGCTAGCGTGTTCCTGGGGCGGGGGCGATGGAAATGTTCATGGGAGAGACGCAGTCATTGCACAGAGCGATTTGGTGAGGTGCTGAGCGTGGGACACACGTGTGTCAAAGATGGTCAAGTATACATTCTGCGGTTCATTTTATTGTATGTAAATTACAGCACAATTAAGTCAAACACGAGATTTTTTTCTTTTTCTGAAACGTGAGTGATTAGGTGAGCCTTCTGCCGAATTGCCAGGAAACTTGGCGCTGGCATTCTGACTCCTTGCGGCTGACTTTTCCATGAGTTTTCTTTCTGTGAACAGTGCCCTGCGGTGTCTGCAGCCCCTGGGGTCTCACATACACGACTTCCTTGCTCGCACATTCGGAGTTGACCCGATTCGGGGGTGGATGGCTTGATCTCTGTGTTGTCTTTTGGTAGCTCCCTGGACTTGTCAGCCTCGTGTTTAATGGCCCATTTCCTTGGGCTGGGCTTCTTCTCATCTGGGGAGAGGCTGAGTGTTAATGGACCCATCCCTTAATCCCACCTTCTAGATGGATCCTGCGGCTCCTGGGAGAGACATGTGGTCTTGGCAGAGGCTTCTAGACAGAGAAGTTCATGTGCGACAGGATGTCAGGCTTCAGAATTCTGGCCCCAAAGAGAAAACTGAATTATCTTCCAAGCACAGCTGGCAGCGGGTTGCAGCCACGGAGGATGATGCCAGAGAGGCTTTCCGTTTGGTCTTCCGAAGACCAGGAATAGACAAGAAGAGGCTCCAGCTGTCCGTGTGCTGTGTGCTGAATAGGTGTCCCCTGCCCATCACCTGCTGGTTTCAGCCGTCAGTTGCCTGAGCCTGTAATGTGCCTACCTTTAGTCTCATGTATGGACTGTGAGCTCCTACATGGTCAGTCTGGGTTGTCCTTGGGCTGGATGGGCCTATTCTGTCTAGTCCTCGTGGCGTCCCTGGGGCCCTAAGTGCCTAAGTGGTTTGCTGGTGGGAACACAAAGGCTCGTAGCCTGGGTTCCAGGGCAAGTAGGTGGCCACCGGAGCATTTGGACTGTGACTTGTGCTCCGCTGTGGATGTGAGCAGGCTGTCCCTGGGATCCCAGGTATGTAGATTCCATGAGCTTTGCAGGTCTAGCCATTAGCCCAGGTCTCACTGCACACTGTACATTCTCCAAAATTGCCAGTCTGTGTCCTGGTCCCTGGGTAGGATTGGTTCTTTCCTTGTCTCTCCTTCATGGCCACCCAGTTTCCTCTTAGAAGGGACACTTAACCCCCACTCTGTCCCTGACCCGGGATTTCGGACAGCTCCTGAGGCCTGTGGTGGGTCTTTGAGAGAACCCAAGTCCTCAGCTTATGGATGGCAGCCCCCTGTCTCCCTGATGCTTGCTCTTGACTTTCTCCATTTGGCCCTGTTTCTCCCCTGCATTATCCAGGCATGTGCTTGTCTAGAGAGCTGTGGGGGGGCACAGAAAGCATGGCCCTGTTGCCCAGTCCTGGCCGCTTCCTTTTCCTTGCCCTGCATAATTGGTGGTGGTAGCACGTCATGCTTAGTGACAGCTGGAGTGGCAGGGAGACAAGTGTTCGTTCCTTGTGGGGCCACCTGTGAGCTCCTTAGTAGGGATGGCGATACCCACCCCCTGAATTTGGCTGTCCTGCGGTGGTCAGGGAGTGGCCAGACCCCTTGCTCCAGAGAGTTCCAGGGTGGAGATCTGTGATGCTCGGGGCCCTTTGGGTCCTGACTTTCCCAGACACCCGGAAAGAAGGAGGTGGAGGTGTTCCCAACTGAGCTGCCTTTGGCGGAGGACCTCAGAGGGACCACTGCCCCACCCCTGCAGCCAGCAATCTGGTCCCTTTAATAACTCAGTTCGCAAGGATGGAGGAGGAGAGTGCCCTTCTGTTCTGCTCCTGCTCCTCCATTAGCACGGGAGGGGGTCGGGGGTGTGGACAGGATGTGCTGGCGATCCCCATGTGGGTGGGGACTGGGCGGGGGAGGAGAAGCCTTGCTGCCAGGAAAGACTGTAGGGATCCGCACCTGAGAAGCGTCTAGAGGCTGGGCAGGGCCGATCCTGGAATTCATCTCCTATCCAGCCAGCAGCCCACTGCCCACGAAGCGTGTGCAGATGCGTGTTCCCGTGGGGCTGCAGCCTTTCCCTGCCCTCCAGGGCCTGCAGTGAGTGAGGCTGCCCGCCCGCCCGCCCACTGGGCTGGGGCTCTGAGCTGCTGCAGCTGGGCCCGGGTAGGGGGTCTGTTCACGCTCCGGGAGGTGGTGGGGGGTTGCCTGGGGTTGGAGCTCCTGAGGAAGAGATGAACCCCAGGGACTAGGATTTACTGGGTCCCAAGGCGGTGGCTCCCAGAGGCTCTCTTGGCTCCCTTGGCCCCCTTCAGGCGGGGGCCTATTTCTGTCACAGTGGATCTGCTGGTAGAAGCTTTCCCGTTGAACGGGTCCCGCCCCTTGTATGTGTCCTCAGGTTCCGACTTGACTTCTCTAAGTTCCCAGGAGTATTAGACGTGAGGCCTCCAACTCTGCTTTTCTGGGATTCTTGGACTGGCTTGCACGGGGTGGAGGGATGGACTGGGGGTGGGGGAAGTGTGTGAGGATGGGGAGGGTGCACCCCAGGCTGGGAGTGGGAGAGGCAGGCGCCCCGGCCTCCAGCGTCTAAAGCTCCTCTGCCTCCAGACATCCAGGGTCCTCTCTTGGCGGAGCAGGGACCTTGATGGAGGAGCAGCTGGGCCTGTTGGAAAGGGGAGCACAGGAACAGAGGCCCGGAGAGGCCAGGAGGAACGAGTCCACCGCCCGGGGACTGGTCACCAAGAAAATGCATTTGGGGGTCAGTCCACCCCAGGGTGGTTCTTCAGCCCTTGCTCTGGGACGACCAGGGTCTGGCAGAGTAAGTTCAGAGTCTGCAGGTGGAACGCTGGCCACCACGTGGGCCAGCAGGAGAGCCTGGAGGTACTGCTGCTCCCTGGATGGGCAGGCGGGTGGTTCCGTTAGCCACCTGCCCACTCCCAGCCCTTCCCTGCCCTCTCCCTGCTTTCTGCAGATGGGGGCCTGCCTCCAGCCTGGGCCACTGGTGCCTCTGCCCTGGTCTGTCCTTGGGCCCATGTAGTGAGCAGGTTCCCCCAGAGGTTCCCTTCAACGGGCCTGGGATCCCAGGCTGGACACCCGGAGCCCAAGACGGGCCTCTTCGGGACCGGGCTGGAGGCAGGGGCCCGTCAGGGAGCCTCTGGCCCAGCCCTAGTGGAGTTGTCTCCCGGGAGGGGCCTCCAGCCTATTACTGGGCAGGGGGGAGGTGCCAGGCTTAAGGAGGCCAGCCCCAGCCCTGCCTCAGAGAGGGTGGGGCAGAGAGGGCATTCCGGACAGGTAGCAGGAGGAGAAGCAGCAGCCCTACCCAGGGAGGGCTCAGTGTGGACACACCGTGTTCCTCACGACAGGGCCTGTATTAAGCCGCACGAGGCCTGGCACCGAGTAGGTGTGATGAAAACTGTTTGCAGGGGGAGCAGGGAGCCCTGAATGGGTGAGGGAGAGGAGTGGATGTCCTGCCAAGAGAGGGAACTCTCCAGAGGCGGAGACGGAGCAGCCCGGAGAGGAGCACAAACACTGGAGTGCAGAGCAGGGTGGGCGGGCGGGGCACAGCCTGGACCGGCTACCACTGGGGCTGCTTGTCCCCGAAGGGCACCTCACCATGGAGCAGGCACAGACGGGACAGACGGCAGGACGCCTTGGTCAGTGCACGATATAAAACGTTTATTGATATACATTTATTGTCTTCCATAAAACTTGCATTGGCTACACGGGGCCGCTGTGCTTGGAGGTGGGCTGGGCTGGCCGGGTAGAGCCAGTGCCCAGTCCCGGGGGAGGGGGGCTGAGGCCCAGAGACTCCTGGACAGTTGGCCAAGGTTCGAGGACCAGGCGCACAGCAGCGCGGGCACACCGTGCTCCGGAGGCTGCCCAGGGGCTGGCCCGCATGGAGTCAGAGAAGCGAGTGACCTGCCCCAGCTGCCCGAGGCCCCTTCCTGTCCAGCTGTTTGCCGTGACCGGAAGCTCCCCCGTTAAAGTCACCAAAGGATTCGGGGCAGGGATGTTGGGTGCAGAAGGACAGAACTACGAGGCAGGTTAGCCAGAACCCTCTGCTCGATAGCACCGTTGAGTTCAGGTCGGCTCGCCAGCACTGCCTCGAGGGGGTGGAACGGAGGGAACAGGTGCCCTGGCGAAGCTGTTGCCCTGGGGGGTGGTGGTGCTGGCTGCACCCTTTCCGAGGAGGCCTGATTGAAAGGGGCGGGAGGGGGCTGGGGCTGGGTGAGCCCTCCCTCCCTCCCCTCCTTTCCCGGCCAGCCTGGGAGGAGGAGGAGCGCCACCCCCCTGGGGGCCACTTCCGAACCACGGAGCAGAATGGTCGGGGGAGCCTGTTCAGGCCAGGGGGCCTGCGTGCGGGCGGCGGCTCGGTCTCCCGGCCAGCCTCCCCAAGAGTCTCCAGCCCAGGGGGGAGGAGGCATGAGGGGCAGGAAGCAGACCTTCCTCCTTGCACTTGGGCATCGCGGCAGCCGCCCAGCTCCTGTTCTGTGGCAGAGGGAGGGTCTCCGGAGGCCACGGCCCCTGCCACCCTGGCAGTGCCCGCCTCTCAGGACGCGTTCCCAGAGGGGCACTGCATCTCCATGGTGACCGTGTTGGCTGTGCCGCCCCCGGCCTCCCCCAGCTCGGCGCCGTCCCGCAGGGCCCGCTGGAAGACCACCCTGAGGGGCTCCCACAGCCGCTGGGACTTGTCCCTCCCGGCCAGGAAGTAGATGACGGGCTTGGAGCTACTGTGGATGCAGATGCAGAGGTCAGTGATGTACTCGGGGAAGGGGGCCGGGATCTGGAAGACCCAGAAGAGGAACCAGTCGATCCCCAAGTAGATGGAGGACACGAGGAACACGGCCACCATGGCCAGGATGACGTGGTTGAGCTTGGCAGAGCGCTGGCGCCGCCGGGCCCGGCACTCCACGCGCAGGGTGAGCAGCAGGCAGGGCAGCACCATGAGTGGGCCGAAGACCAGGAACAGCAGGATGCCCAGGAAGGCGTCCATGGACCCACAGGCGCCGCCGGAGGCCCGCTGGGCCAGGAACACGCAGCAGTAATGGTGGATGCCGGTGAGCAGGAGCGACAGGGTCCAGAGCAGGGTGCACACCACGGCCGACAGGCGCTTGGGCCGGCGGCGCCAGTACCAGACGGGGAGGATGACAGACAGGCAGCGCTCCGAGCTGACGGCGGGCAGGAGGCTCACACCGGCGACGAACGTGCACAGCCCCATGACCCTGGCCACGGCACGGACGTAGTCGGCGAACGTGCCCAGGAAGCCGCCCGTGTTCAGGACGGACAACACAGCCTTGCTGAAGAGGTAGCCGACGTCGGCACCGGCCAGGTGCAGGAAGTAGACAGAGAAGGGGCTCCGCTTGATGGAGAAGCCGAAAAACCAGAGGATCAGCCCGTTGCCCACCAGGCCGCACAGACAGAGCAGCAGGAAGACGTAGTTCATGACGGCGGGCGGCGGCAGCCTGCTGATCTGCTCGATGGTCAGGAAGCCGCGGCCGTACAGCTCGGGGGCCTCACTCCCGTCGGGACACATCTGGGCAGGTGCAGAGGGGGAGACACCTGTGATGCGGGCCGGGCCCCACCCCCAGCCCTGCGCCTGTGTCCCGGCTGATCACAGGCTGGTGGAGCCAGTGAACTGGCTGGAGCTGGAGCAGAAGACAGCCCTGCTCCCACCTAGTGCCCCCACTCCGCGTCCCCGAGTCTGCACCTAGCGGCGCAGAGGAGCGACAGCGAGAACCGTCAGTCCCCAGTAGAGGCCCGGGACTGCTCAGCTGTCGGAAGAGGCTCGGGTCCAGAGGTGTCCGTGTCATGAGAGATACGGAACAACGGAGGAACCTTTCCAAGTTGAGGGACAGCGGAGAGCCGTGGCCAATAGATGCGACGCCGTAGCCTAGATTTCAGAGCGGCCCTACCGGTCGCTGTGAAGGACGTTAGCGGGGTGATGGGGAAACGTGCGTCCGGACCGTGTATCCTTGTGCTGCGCCGGCGTCAGATTTTCTGAGTCGGAAGATGCCCTGTGGCCCTGTGCTGGAAGCTCCTTGTTGTCAGAGGCCCCAGCTATTCGGGGGCAAAGGGGGCTTTGTCTGCGGTTTGCTTTCCAGCAGTTCTGGGAAAGAGTCTGTCGTGAGAGGCATAGAGAGAAAAGACAGGCAGCAAAGACTACCAGCCAGTGAAGGACACGCGCGTCTGCGCTGCGCTGTCCTTGCAAATTTTCTGTGCATTTGCCATTTTCGGACCAAAACGTGAAAGTATTTATTTAAAGAAATAGAATAAAATAATTGTTTGGAAAAATTGGACTCTGGCCCTAACTGGAGTGGGAGCCTGTCCCACAGCAGGATCAGAGAGGCCCCGGGGACGAGAAGCAGTCCCCTGCAGGGCTGGGTTGACCCTGGGTTTCTGGATCATGAGGGATCTGGACCATGAGGGGATGTGGGTCAGGGCCCCCCCTGGGGAGGTGGAGACTCTTGGGGCAGCTCTAGGAAGGCACTCTGATACTTGAGCAACCTGGCTGACCAAGGGCACAGGGCCAAATATCTTGCCTCTAGGGTCTGGGCTGGGGATGAATGAGCGAAGGTGGGCCAGGTGCAAGAAACCGGGTCGGGGGGGGGCAGACTGGAGTGCACCTGTCCCAAGCAAAGTGGGCAGCTGCTCTGTTCCAGCTGGTGGGCGCTGGAGGGCAGTTGAAACGGGACCCCATGGGCTGAGTGGCCCGTCACCCTCCCCCCTCCCCAGAGAAGCCAGAAAACCCTAGATTGTGACATGAACTGCTCTGGTCTTTAAACGTTCACATTTAAAAAACATTGTGTGGGCCAAACATAATATATCTACAAGCTGGATTCATTCTCAGGCTGTCATTTTGACCTCCCATTCCAAGCGACAAGGCTGCCCAGAGCACCGTCACTCCCCTCCCTCAGCCGGGCAGACATCACGAGTCCATCTGAGCACTCCTTCCCACAGAGCCTGAACCTGACACCCCAAGCCCAGTCCCTGCCAGACCCATCCCCCAGTCTAAGGCTGGGTATCGGTTCCCATTGCTCATGACTCTCCCAAAGGAAAACAAATGGAAAGGTTCTTGAGGCTGGAACATTCCACCACCTTCCAGATGGCCCCCAGCTTTGCCAGATACCCCATAATGGCGGGGGGGGGGGTCTGTCAAGGGAGTCTGCAAGCAGAGACTGGAGGTGTTGGCCAAACTTTGGGGAGACTCTGAGGTCCGGGCAAGCATGTTAAGGGGTCCTGTTCACCAGGCACATTTATTGGCTCAGCATCTGTCTGTCAACCCCCAAACCCCTTAGCTTGCTCTTTCATTAGCCTTTCCTCTTGGTGGCTTTGACCACTCCAGGCCACGGAGCAGCGGTCCCCAAGACCCAGAGCCCAGACAAGCCCATGCCGAGGGATCACTCAGAGCTCCTCGCAGGCTGGAAAAAGCCTGCAGTCCCCTCCTGGGAGTCGGAGCGGGAGGGCTGGGTGAGTCACGGGGCGTGGAGCTGCCACCCCCAGCCACATACCGCCTTGTAAAATGCCTGTTCTGGAGCCTGCTTCCCCTCCCTGGGCTCTGCCTTTTCTCTGGGGATTTCTGGAGACTTCTCCGCAGCCGGCCCCATTTCTGCCTCCTATGGCTGCTGCTCCACGGTGGTCACCAAGGGAGAAGGCCAAGGGCCACCGGCCGCGGGTAAGAGTCCAGGCTCCGCTCCGACCTCTGGGCTCACCCCAGTCCAGTCACTGTGCTGTCGTGAGCCTCAGTTTCCTCAAACGTGGATGAGATTGTACTAGATAAACTTGAAAGGTCCTTGCAGCTTGGAGAGTGTTTTGCCCGGGATTTACAAGGGAACTCCGGAACTTTCAAGGAGCTCAGAGAAGTAGGAGGCTGGGAAGGGCAGAAGGGGTGGGTTGGCCTGATATCTTGTCGGGGTCTTGGCCACGGCTGGTGCCTAAACGTAAACCATGACTACCAGACCCTGGTCTTGAGCAGCCCGGGCAGGGTGGCCCAGAGCTGGTGGTGCTCCGTGGGGCCCATGACTCAGGGCCACATGGGAGCCAGCTGCTCAGGGCCTCCTGGCAGGGCCTGGCCGTGGACATAGCTGACCCTCATCTCTGCAGGGAAGAGATGGAACAAGGCCGTTCAAGGTGGAAACAGCTCGCACAGGGTGTGCATGGGGAAGGGATTCGAGGCTGCTGGGACACTGGTAACCTGGGGGTCCTGGAAGCGGTGCCAGGCCGCATAGCCTAGAGGGTCTGCCGCCCACCAGCGAGTCCTGAGACAGAGGATGGGCCTGGTGGCAGAGCACAGGTGGAGGGGATGCTGGGCTGAGCCTGCCTCTCCCACCACACCCGGCCCCGCTCTGCCCGGCGCCCCCTCTCTTGCCGGCAGCACTTGCCTTGCTCCGGCCTCCAGGATGGGCCTCCCAGGAACAGTTCCCCATCATCTCCAGGCCTGGCGAGTCCAGATTCCTCACGGTTCCGCCCGCCGTGCACCGGCCTGCACACCTCCCCTGACAAAGGCAGAAAGGGTGCCATTAGGGCGACGAGGTTCCCCACCCGCCCAGAAAGCCCCTCCACCTTCCAGCCCCCCAGCTTCGGCCCCCTGGCTCCAGCCCCCGCACTGTCTCCTTAGAGAAAGGACGGCAAGCAAGCACGTGGCTCCCTCAGAGGCGGGCTGTGCGAGGGACACAGGGACAGTCCTGCAGGGTCCAGGGCGGGTCAGCTCTGCACACACTGCTCCCTCCTTCCCAGGCTCCGCGTTCACCCCTTTGTCACGCCCCGGATGCTCACTGCTGCTTGCTGGGGGAGAAGTCCCTTGCCTCACCCCTCTTGATCTGTGCGATTTCTGAAGCCCGGTGGCTTCTGGGGACATGCAGTTATGCCCACGCGCATTGGCTGTGCACTTCCTTCGTGCCAGCCCACGGCGGGTCAGGGCTTCCCTGGGTGGGCCCCGTGTTTATAACATGTTACGGAGTCGGGTCTTCTCCACTAGGTGACTGCAAGGCAGGACAGTTTGGTCACCCATCAGTATCACTGACCCCACCATCACCCCCGGGACAGTGACTCCCAGCCAGGAGCTTGACACCGCACCAGCCAGTCAATGGCCATCACCCGACGTGGTCCTCATTACCAGCGAGGAGGCAGGAATCATCATTCCCCTGTGACGGGGCCTCCGAGGCTCAGGGAGGTGCGGCCACCTGCCCCAGGGGCCCCCACGGTCACACCTGCACCCCCTGTAGCGATTCATTGAGCCCCGAGGGGCTGCAGAGGGAGAGCAGCTGCAGGGAGCCAGCCCGGAGGGCACTGGGGCGGCCCCGGCTCCAGGCTGGAGGACGGGAGGCTGTGCTCAGCCAGGACTGCAGGTCGGGAGGCCCGGAAGGGGTGACAGCCCCCGGAGGGCGGCATCCCTGCCTGACGGAGACCGCTCCACCCTGGCCTGGCAGAGCTCCTGCGTCCACGTGCCCCAGGCCCCCTTCAGATGGACTCCTGTCCCCCAATTCGAGCCCCGCCTTAGCAGGCAAGCAGCGAGCCGTCTCGCTGTGCGGGTGGGGGAAACTGAGGCCGAGCTGCAGGCCGCTGGCCCTGCCCTCGTCCCCGGAGGGAAAGCTGGACGGTTGGGCCGGCATCGCCCGGAAATCCTTCCCGGCCTGCCGTGGCCCCTGTGTCGCTCCGCGCCCCCAGCCAGGGCTGGACCCAGGTAGATGCACGGGGAAGGGTGGCCAACGGCGGCCTTGCTCCCCTCCCCACGCGGCCGCTCAGAGAGCCCCGCAGCCCCGCTCTTGGACGGCGCGGCCGTGCGCCCCACTGAGTGGGCGAGTGTGCGTGTGTGCCTGGCGTGTGGGTCACAGTGCGGCATGGGGTGACAGTGGGGCAGGGGACATGTGCTCCAGAGGACATGGGCGAGTCCGGTGCGTGCCCCCGAGTGTGTGTCTGGAGCCCCACACCCCCTCCTTGACTCCAGCCGGCCCACCGGCCCCGCTCCCTCGGTCAGGCCACAGTAGCCGCTCGCTGCCGCTCGCCCAGGCTCTCCCCTGCCTGCAGGCTGCTGGCCTCGCCCCCATCCTTGCTGGTCCCCTTGGCCCCCCACCCACAGTGCTCCACTCTACCTGGTGGTCCTTCTGGTTGCACGCCACCCCTGGGCCTGGGCCCTCGGGGATGTCCTGACTGCCAGCCTTGCCCTTTCACCTCAGCCAAGCTGGACCCCCCAGGACCCAGATGACCCCCAAGGGCGGCCAGCTGGGGCCAGGTACGAAGTAAAGGCCCCCAGCTCACCTCTGCTGATCGCTCCCATGGGCGGGTGTCCCTAGTGCGTCTCTGAGCTCTCCTCCTGCCCTGCCAGGGGCAATCGGAAAGGCTCCTGTACCCGTGCAGAGATCTAGAAGCCAAGGGAGCCCCGGGTGGGCCCTGAGAAGATACGTGTGTGACGCCTGTGAGCATGGGTGAGTGTATCGCTCTTCGGGCTGGGATCCGACTTCTGCCACAGCACAGGGGAAAAGGGGGCTGGCTCCGTGCACTCCTGACCCTCCCTCCCAAGCGCCAGGCCTCCGCGGGCTCCGGCCATCTGTCCACCTCCTCTCCTTTCACCTGTCCCTTCCACAGCCCAGCCCCACACTTGCCGGGGACAGGTGAGGCTGTCCTCCTGGAGGCCCGGCTGGGCACAGTCAGACTGCAGGCCCCCAACCCGTCTTCCCAGCCCCTCTCCTTCCAGCTGTCGCTCCCGGCCGCACCCCACCCCAGGGAGGCTGCGTTTCCCATTGCAGGGCAGGGGTCCCCTGCTCATGGCTCGGCTGGAGGAGGCTAATCTGGGGACACCAGGGACCGTCTGCTGGGGACAGGGTGGGCCGTAGCTGCTCCACCTCCTGTGCCCGAGCTCAGCGCCACCGCAAGGGGGGGCCGTCCAGCGAGCCCGCGGGTGGACGTGGGAGAGCCATCTCTCTGCGCTTGGGACAAAGCCGGTTGGCTGTTCCCTTCCCGCCCTTCCAGAAAGCAGACTTGGATGGCTGACGCGGGTGGGGGTAGGGACAGAGGGGGAGCCCCCGCCGCCGCCAGGAGGACAGAGCAGGAGTTGGAAGCAGAGGACAGTGTGGGGGTCGGGCTCTGCCACCCAGGATGGGGACTCTCAGAGCCACGGGAGTGTCCTCTCTGGAGCCTCAGGGTTCCTGCTCGGAGCCACGTGATTTCTGGGGGCCGAGTGCCCTGACAGCGCCCACCTCGTTCTCCCCCCTGCCTGGCCATCTCCCTGCAGCCCGGGTGGCCGGAAAGCCCTCCCCTCGGCCCCAGCCCCCTCCCCTGCCCCCAGGTACCTGCTGCTGTCCTGACCTTCCGAGGTCTCTCCTTCGCTGAGTGCGACACCCGCCTCTGGCCGCCGATCCCCGGGGCAGCAGGCCAGCCCAGAGCTCGGCCTGGAGCCTCGGAAAAGGCGAGCTCAGAGTCGAGGACAGCCCTTGCCTGCCTGCCTGCGGAGGAGATGGCTTGGGGAGCAGAACCCGCCCCAAACCCAATTCCAGGCCTGGAGGGAGGGGGAAGGAGAGGAGGAGGGGAGGAGGGGCTGAGCCAGAGCTGGGATGAAGCTTCGGGAAGGAATGCCCCGCTCAGGATCCCCCCCCCCAGCCTCACTGGGAACTCATCTCCCTGCCTGGTGATGTCATGTTGGCTGGAGCACTGCTGCCGGAGTCTAGCTGTTCGTCTCCCCCCGTCTGCAGCTCTGCGGGGCTGCCCTGGAGAACGCACCGGGCTGTGCACTTGCTTGGTTCCTTCCTTCTGCTCCCGAACTGGCATTTTGGGGCGTGCAGGCTGGGGCGGGGCAAGTCCCCACCCGGTTGTTGAAATGTATTCAGGGGCTGTTACAGAGAAGCCAGGAGGTCGCAAGGTGAGGGCTCCATGGGGAGGGAGTTGCAGGCACTTTTGGGAGGTAGGCTGAACAGGACAGCAGAGCCAACCAGGGGCCACCCCATCCCCCTTCCCACCTGGAATCTGCCCCAGGCCCCCTGCCGGCACATGGAACCAGGAACCCCCTTTGCCGGGCCCTAATAGCAATCAGATGGCGCAAGCGGAAAACCACAGCGCTTGCCTTGGGGGGGGGTGGGGGTTGGCGGGCTGTGCGAGCCTGCTCCGCGGGGGGGGGATGAGTCAGGCTTCCCCCCTACCCTGCGAGCCTTCTCAGGGTCCTGGGGCAGTGAGCCAAAGCCTGAAGGGGGACGCAGGAGCCCCAGGGGTGGCTGTGAGGACGAGGACGGGGGCGGTGCCGTGAAGCGCCCCCCTTGCCCTCCGCCAACTTTCTCATGGCCCCGGGAGCCCAAGGGAATTCCCCTCTGCGCTTTCCCTGTGGGGGCAAATGGTGCCCAGATTGGGGGTTGGGTGGGCATCTGGAAGAGAACCCAGAAATAGAGCTTCCCTTGCACCTGCCCCTGCAGCTCTAGGCGTCTGGACCCTGGAGGAACCCGGTGTCCTGCCCAAGTGCAAATCTCAGAGCGGATTTGGTCCTCACAGGGTCGCAGGGTCGAGCGGGTCCTCTGGGGCCTGTGTTTTTAAGGAGAGCATGAGGGGAGGGCTCTAGGGTACCGAAGCTCACGGCCACGCCTAGGACAGAGAGGGAGAGAGGGAGGGAGGGAGGGAGGCGGGGCAGGGAGCGGGCAGCCCCAGTGACCCTCCCCTCCTCTCCGGGGCTGGCCAGCTGGGGCCCAGCTGGGCTGCTTGTTTACGCGGGGAGGCCAGGGGGCGGGGCAGGGGGGAGGCCGGGGGAGGCCGAATCCAGGCAAGTTCCAAGTGTAATTGCATTTGGACACTTAAAAGGAATCGTGTGAAGGCAGCAGCTCTGAAGTCCACGCCTTATTTGGTCTGGAAATTTGTTTCTTTCAAAACTAACAAGAGGTGCTTGTAAATGGAAAGGCCATCCTTGGGCTGAGTTGGCTGGGGTCCCCTTGCCACCCAGTGTCCCCAGCCGGTGTCCCCGCGCGGAGCAGCACTTTGGGGGCCGTGGGGGACAGGTCTGGAGGCCGGGCTCCTGCAGGGACAGTGGGAGAGCCCCCAGCTGGGCTGGCGCCCGAAACCGTGGCCTCAGGCTCCGTGCATGGGCCCGGCGGCATTTACCCATTCACACCCGCCCTCCCGCCACAAGGTGGAGGACCATGTTGAGGTGACACGGCCACAGCCCCTGCTCCCTCACATCCGGGCCTCATGCTCTGAGCTGCCACCATCCTGTCCTCTTCCCAGTAGAGAGGGACTTTATTTTTAATGGTCCCCTGCCATGGACCCGCCACACCCCACCCCACGCCCCCTCCTGAGGGTACAGGCCAGGACCCCCCTCCGCTGGGGTCCCTAGGGCCAGGAGGTGGGTTTTGAAAGGGCTAGCTCCCGACAGGGCCCTTCTGGGGTCCCCCACTGCCCTGCTGCTCCTGGGTGAGGGGTGGGGTGTGCAACAGCCCTCCTGCGGCCCCTCTTGCGGCCCCTCCTGTGGCCCCTCTGATCCTGCAGGTCGCATAGCCCCCGAGGGAGTGTTCCCCGCCCCCCAGGTATTTACTGAGTATATGCTAAGTGCCGGGCACTGGGTCCCAGGCTGATGAACCGGACAGTCTCTCCCCGCAGGGAGGGGAAGTCAGACAGGGCGGCTCAGAATCAGATGACCCAAACACGTGTAAAACCACACCTGGGTAGGAGACCAGGTAGATCAGGACGGCTTCTCTGAGGAGCGGATGATGGAGCCCAGGGGAATGTCGGGCAGGGGTGACTCCGGTGAGAAGGGGAAGGGAGGCATCCCCTGCAGAGGAAATGGCATGAGCAAAGGCCCTGGGGCAGGGAGGCATGTGGCACAGAGGAGTTGGGGTGGATGAGACCCCAGCTGCCAGGCAGCTCTGAACAGCCCCTCTGGGCCCAGGACCTGGTCCTCCTTGTGCTGACCTCACCTTTCTGCTGCCATTTGTGCCGTGTGCTTGGAGGACAGATGCAGGGCTGACAGTGACAACCACAGCTGCCCCCTCCTGTGTCCTGTGACCCAGGGCCTGCCTCAATTCCATCATTCAGTCCTCACAGCATCCCCCATTTTACAGATTCATTCGACATGTACGTCTTGAGCACCTACTATGTGCCAGGCACTGTTCAGGCTCTGGGAATCCACTGATGAATGAAACAGATAGTGATCCCTGCCTGCAAGGTGCCCAGACCCTGGAAATGAGGAAACCGAGACCCAAGGAGCAACTCTGTGTTTCCCTTGGACCCTCGTACCCCCACTGCAGGACCTGAGCCAGGGGACGGGGTCCACTTCATCTCTGTATCCCCAGTATTGGGCGTGGAGGTGCCGGGATATATGAGGAGCCCTAGGATCTAGTCCTGGCTTTGCCTCTGATGAACCAAGAAAACTGGGCCTTGGTTTCCCCAGTTGTACCATGGAGCGGGGCCGGGGGACTGGATGATACCTCTGCTCTGTGCCCCATGCTCGCCCTGCACTCCAGCTCTAATAGGCTGGTTCTTCTTTTTTCTCCGAGGGCTACTGAGGTATATTTCACATACCAAACAATCCACTTCTTAAAAGCCTGTCATGGTTTTAGTATATTCACAAAGTTGTGTAGCCATCAGCACAATCTCATTCGGGAACATTCTGTCACCCCCAAAAAGAACCCCGGTACCTGTGAGCGGTCACCCCACACCCCTCCCCAGCCCCTGGGGACCAGGCATCTGCTGTCTGTCTCCGTGCATTTGCCTGTTCAGGACATTTCATAGAAATGGAATCACACACTTAGTGGTCTTTGCTATCTTGTTTATTCCACTCAGTGAAAGTCTTCATCCACGTTGGGGCACGTGCCAGTGCTATGTCCCTTTCTGTGGTCATAGGCTGGTTCCTTAGGGCCGTGTGCTCTAGGACCTCTTCTCTTCCACTTGACTAAGATCCTCCAGGAGACAAGGCCAGTGTAGGCTTGGTCTGTATCTCCCAGGTTAACCCCTTCACCCTTTTGGTTTCAACTCTGGAGATTAAAAAGAGGTCTCTCCGAGGTCTAGCTGGCTTTCCTGTTGGGCAAGGGTGAGTGGGGCCCCCTCCTCCTCCACTTTCCCCCTTCTCCAACCAGGCTGGACCATCAGTGATGGAAGGTGCATCTTGGGGATTTATGCAGAAGCCTACATTCTCCTTTGTCCTGCATGTGGGAGATTATTCATTTGTTCATTCATCCATCCATCCATCCATTCACCCACCCACCATCTACCCATCCATCCATCCACCCACCCACTCATTTATCCATCCATCCATCCATCCATCCATCCATCCATCCATCCATCCATCATCCACACACCACCCATGATCCATCAATCATGCATCATCCTTCCATACCTCATCCGTCCGTCCATCCATCCATCCATCCATCCATTCTTACCTACATTTAACACATATTTACTGAACACCAACAATGGTTCTGGGAAGAAATAGTGGATAAACCAGAACAGGAGGAGGAGAAGGTAGCTCATAAAAGAAATGAATGAACACAAGAATTCTAAGATTCATGCAGTGCAGAGAATGAATGAGGATGGTGATAGAGAATGATGTGGTCAGAGGGTGGGGAGATGTGATGTAAGCCTAAAATGCTGACATCCTAATACCCGGGTCTGACAGTTTGTGACCTTACAAACCAAAAGAGACTTTGCAGAGGTGATAAAGCTAAGGATCTTGAGATGGGAGAAAATCCTGGATCGTCTGGGTGAGCCTGCATAATGACAAGGTCCTTATAAGAGGGAGGTGGGAGGCTCAGAGTGATGTGTGATCACTGGGGTTGGTGGGGGAGATGAGGCGGGAGGTGTGATACCGGGATCAGTGGGGAGAGTCATCACTAGTGATGACTAATGAACGAAGTCGGAGGAATATGAAAAGGGACCTTGAGCTAAGGAATGCAGGTGGCTCCTAAAGGTTGTAAAAGACAAGGAAATGGGGTCTCCCCTAGGTGCTCCAGAAGGGACAGGCCCTGCCTCCTCCTTGGTGTTAGCTTTCTGATCTCTAGAACTACAAGAGAGTAAATGTTTGTTGCTTTAAGCCTCTGAGTTTGTGGCCCTTTGTTGCAGCAGCCGTCCGGAAGTAACAGGTGGTAGGTAGCACTTTCGAGCAAGCTCGGCGCCTTGGAAGCTCTTTCTGCTCGAGTGAGACCTGCAGCATCCAGGTTAAGAACAGCAGGTGCAAAGGCCCTGAGGTCGTAAGGATTTGGTGTGTTAGCAGAACAGAAAGGGTGGCTGGAGGGCAGGAGTGTGAAGGTGTGTGCGATGAAGCTGGGGAGGTGGGGGCCGTGCCCCCTGCCAGCCCAGGTGAAGAGCTGCCTCCTGGAGCCCGAGGTCGGGATGCTTGCAGGCAGAGTATCTTGGCCAGTTTCCCATCTTTCCAGCTGGATACTCTCTGCCCAGTTTCCAATTCCTCACTTCCCTAAGGCCCAGAAATTTCCCAACTGTGTCCACGCCTCTCCTCCCTGTGGCCTGGACTTGGGGCAGGCTTCTCGAAACTCTGGCCTGGCCTCCCCTGTGATTCTCCTCCCTTGAACTATACTTATCATTTTGGGGCAGAGTAAGTAGTTGACTTGGGTGATGATCCCAGGAGGCACTACAAGGTGGTGGGGAAGCGAGCCGAGGAGGAAAGGAGTCATGAGGAGGCACCATCTTGTTTGAGGGGGTCTAGTCTTCAGCCCACCGTGGTCTCAGCCTCTGTCATTGGCTCACTGTGGCAATCGACACCTGCAGACCCAGACAGGAGCCTAGGGTGGGTGGCTGGAGGGTGAAGAGACAGGCTGAGGCCAGCAGTCACGGTGGCCGTCAGACCCTCAGGGGGACTGGGGTAAACTGACCCTTGATTCAGAGGAACAGGAGGCAGGGAGGCCAGAGATGACGTTGCACTGAGTCTCACGGTCATGTTCTGCATTCCCATCTAGGCCTGCATCATGCAGACGTACAAATACAATGAAAGTGTGTGTGGTGCCCACATCAAACTGGTTACAGTTTCCCCTGGGGCTAGTGCAAAATCGTGTTCTCAGGTCTGGGTGAGCTGGTGTCTTCTGTTTGCGGGAGGCCATGGTTCCTAAGCTTTCTGGCACAAGTAGCTATTTTCCAGAGAAAACTCAAGATTGTTTTGCTCCTGGTACATCTGTTTAATTTGGAATTTACCCTGAAGCCTGGTTCCATCTGCCAGATGAACAGATCACACTGATTGTGTGTGTGAGTGTGTGTGTGTGTGTGTGTGTGTGTGAGTGTGTGTGTGAGTGAGAAGTCATTCTTTCTCATTTTTTTAAAAGATGTATTTATTTGGGCGCTTGGGTGGCTCAGTGGGTTAAAGCCTCTGCCTTCGGCTCAGGTCATGATCCCAGGGTCCTGGGATCGAGCCCCGCGTCAGGCTCCCTGTTCAGCGGGGAGCCTGCTTCCTCCTCTCTCCTCTCTCTCTGCCTGCCTCTCTGCCTACTTGTGATCTCTCTCTGTGTCAAATAAATAAAATCTTTAAAAAAAAAAAGATGTATTTATTTATTTTAGAGACCCAGAGAGGGAGTATGTGAGTATGGGGAGGGGAGAGGAGCAGAGGGAGAGAAAGAGAAACCCAAACAGACTTCGGGCTGAGTGTGGAGCCTGACGCAGGGGTCTGTTTCGTGACCCTGAAATCATGACCTGAGCCGAAACCGAGTTGGACCCTTAACCAGCTGCTCCACCCGGGCGCCCCTCAAGTCATCTTTTTTCAAGAAGTTTTAAGTTCTAGGATATTCAAAACATGGTGGTGAAGTGCAGCTAATATAAAATTTTCCATTTTGATCATTTTTAGGCACCCAGTTCTGTGGCATGAGGTACATTCACACAGTAGTGCAACCACTGCCACATCTGTCTCCAGAACTTCCTGTCTTGCAAAATAGAAACTGTCCCCATTAACCGCTCACCTTCCAGTCCCATCCTCCCCCTGGTGCCCGTAGTCCTCCTTTCTATGAATTTCATGACTCTAAGGAACCTCATAGAAGTGGGATCCCACAGTATTTGTCCTTTTGCGACTGGCTTGTTTCACGTGGCTTAGGGTCCTCAGGGCCATCCGTGTTGTAGCAGGTGTGAGAATGTCCTTCCGGTGCAGGGATGGACCACATTTCGCTCATCCATTCATTCGGTTTGCTTGCACGTTTTAGCTCTTGCCGATCTTGTTGCTATGAACACACCAACTTTCTCTTTCCAAATGTCTCCTTGACACCCTGCTATCAGTCCCTTTGGGGATATTCTGGAAGCGGAATTGCTGGATCCTACGGTCATTCTAGTTTGGTGCTTTCGAGGACTCATGGTGCTGCTGCCCGGCCCCCCAAAATCCCCCAGACGGTGCACAGCGGTGGCAGTTTCTCCACATCTTGGCCAACACATGTCATTTCCCATTTTTTCCCTAGCAGCCTCTGGATGGGTGCAGGGTGGGATCTCACTATGGTGACCTATACTTGACTTTTGAACAAACAAACAGTACTATCCTTCTACCCAATAGAACCCAACGGTCCCTTGACCACCAAAAACACACTGAGCCTCCTTCCAGAAGAGGAGATGCAAAGTCCTGTTGGAACCTCGTCCAAGTCTGGGTGGTGGTCATTCCTTCTAGCTGCGCCACACTCCCTTCTGGATCTTGTGACTTGAATACTGGACACCGGGCAGCCACTGTGAACACATTTCCTCTTAGAGCAGGAAGGGGAGAGGGGGGGAGGAGCACATCCACACGCACAGCAGCCCTTGTTCCTGCCGCTCCGACAAAGCAGGTGAGACTTCCTTGCCTCTACCCGTCCCAGACCATTCCCTTCTGCACTCATCGCGGCTCGTCTTGGTTCTCTGCCCGGCGAGGGGATCCAGACCTGCGTCCTCGAATGTTCCATGCCATCAGGCAGCCCACCTGTCTTGGGTTGCTGGAGTTTCCCCACGCATGCCTACCAGGACCTGGGAGTTCTGAGGGTCCATGCTCCCTACTGCCTGGTAGGTCCCCAGTTTCTGCTTGGAACCAGGACCAGTCATGCCAGACAGCATAGCAAGCCCCTTTGCTTCTTGGTTCAGAGCCTAGACAGCATCCTAGGGTCTTGCACAGTATTGTCATCCAGCCATTAAACAGCCATCCCATCACTCAGAAATATTTAGGATGATGGGGAATGTGGCAAGACAGAGTTCAATGGGCAACAAGCCTACTGACGCACTTCCTTGGAGGAGAAATGAGTTCCTCAAGCAGAAGCAGTGTTCTAGAACTCATATAATGACCAAGCCATTTCCTTAAGTCCATGGATGGTGACAGTGTCAGGGATTCCTTGCAGGCAGGGAAGGCAAATTCACACTGAGAGCAGGTGGTAACTCCCGGAAAGGCAGCTTGCTGTCCCTTCCGTGACAGAAGGGGTTCAGTGACATCAGCCTCCCGCCACGTGGCTGGCTGTCCTCTGGGCGAATGGCGTTCTTCCCGGGGCATCTGGCTCTCAGCAGGGGCTGAGCTCTATCAGCTTTGCTGAGGGAAAGCCCGAGTAGCTGGGTGGCTGGGGACACAGGCTGGGGACACATCAGGACCAGTCATCTGGTCCACCTGATTGTTGGGCGCCGCCTCTGTGAAGCTGGCCCTTAGTGAGGCTTTATGTGAGACCCAAATATCTCTCTCTGCCGACTCAGCGCCCACTAGAGGAGATTCTTCCCCAGACCTTCTGTGACCAATCTCGTTCCTTCCAAGTCCCTCACCCTCCATCAGGCGCCGCCAACAAGGCAGTGGAGACCCCTATCTCTGACCACGGCTCCTTCCAAGTAAAATGAAAATCCAGGGATGCTGTTGGAAATCTGTCCTTATAGCCACTTCCAGACCCCCTCCGACCACCTTCTGGGGCTGCAGAGCTGTAGCCGTCTACTTTCTGTTAGGTCACCCAGCCCCAGCCGTGGAGGAGCGGGCACAGCTGCCAGGATGAACCGCAGAGTCTTCTCTTGTTCCGGACCCCGCTCAGACCCAGCAGGCATCAGCTGGGCGAGCACACGGCATGAGATGCGTGTTACATCCAGTCTAAAGAAGTCCATGAGGCATCGTGCCGCTTGCTTCGTCATAGGAGCCATCTGGTCCAGCAGCTGCTACTTCCTCTTGGAGGGGATATTGCAACGCACCCCAGACACTGTAGTGCTAGCCGTTTCGCTGAGTTCGTAGACCCCTGCATTTTGTGGGGTCCACTTCCCACCTTCTGGTAGGCATGTGTCTCACCAGGACTTCTGGAGTATTTATGCCTCTTGCTTGCTCATCAGGTCCGAGCTGCAGGGTGTCATCAGTACCGTGAATCAGTGTGTTGTCCTGTGGAATGGCGAGGTCCCCAAGCCCCAGAGCGTTCGGTCATGACACAGGGCTGGAGAGTTGACAGGCCCAGAAGAAGATGGGGCGGGGGCTCTGTTGTTGCTGCCCCGTGAAAACAAACTTCCCATTCGCTTGTGTTTTATGAATAATGAGTATGGGGAAAAAGGATTCACTGGGTTTTCAGGAGCTGTGTTGATTTGCTTTGGTAGAGAACTCCACATCTGGAAGAACATGTGAAACTGAATTCACCACTGATTGAATTTACAATATTCCTTTTGGTTTTCTATTTTGGGGGAGGGGAGAGAGAGAAGCAATTCTGGGGGATTCTACTTGGCCATTTCTGCTACAGCCGCCCTCCCCGTGCCAGCCAGGGAACCTCCACTTGCTGAGATGGTCTGTCCCAGCCTGCTTTCCAGAACAAGGAGGATGAGTACATGGGGCCTTGGAGGACCCATGGAACTTGGTATGAGATGGGTCAGTATCAAAACCCTGTTCATTGCTTGACCTCCATGAAGAGGACCACAGGGGTGATGTGAGCTTCCCAGAATTCACATCAGCTCAGACCCAGGACGCTATGCTCTACCCCCATGCATCTGGATCCTTCCTTTTCTCCATTACAACTGCCCAGGTAAATGGCCCCTTTGGGGAAAGGCAAGGAGCAGATCTGTACATGATACAGTTCTGGGAGACGAGCAGGGTCCTTCCTCAAGGGGCTCTGGATAAAGTCTGGGGACTGGAAGAGGGGTCGGGACTGAATCCTGCAGTGATTCAGGCCAGGTCTGTTGATCAGATCTAGAGGGTTTTTGCTTATTCCAATCAAGGAAGTTCTCGGTAGGCTGCTCATCTGTTTGTGAACCATGTTACATCGTAGTCGTTCAGGTAACAAATGGTTGAATATCAGCGCTTTTATGTGATCAAACCAAATATCTTGCTCTCAGGCACTTCACGATCAAGTAGCCATTGCCAGCGATCACCGTGGGCCAAGCTCTTCTGGTCATTACTGTTCCTATCATGGTGGCTGTGTTCTCCTTGGCTCCCTGGCCCCGGGCCACGTGGGGGCTCTGTCATCTCCATTGGTTTCTGGAAGCCCACGTTGATGGTAGCATCTCCCGTGGTCATTCGTGGGAAGCCCCAACATTACGTTCCCCCCCACCTTGGTCCCACACCTTGGGGTAGGGGCCGTTCCCATACATTCCTGAAGTTTCTGCCAATGGGAACTGAAAACACCCGTCAAGTCTTGTGTTTAGTACGTCTTCCCAGGTCAGATTTTGTTCCTGTGCTACAGGGCTGTTCTGGGATTTGAATGTAGGTGTAGATCTAGAAGCAGGAGGTAGAGGTGGGCTCCTGAGGTTGTGTCTAGCTCAGGAGTGACCCTTAGAGTTCCTTTAAGTTAATGCCCTTCAAGAGGGGACAGGGCTGCTTTGACCAGCAAGACAGTTTCTGTGGAATTTGGACGTTCAGCATCTTCAGCTGCATTGGAATCTCTCCAAATGGAATTCATTCCAGTGTTCAGGATTCCCCTCAGCGCCATTCACTGCCCTAATGTAACCAAGGAGGGCCGCGTCGCCACGAGTTGAAAAGGTCATGTTTTGCGTAGTTCAGCCACCCCACAGGGTCAGAATTTCGGTTTGGATTTTCAGAAATCTCACTCTGTGGCTCTAAGAGATGAGGGGTTTTTCCTGGCAGTTGTGGAAGTTTTCTGATGCTTTAACTTGGCCGTGCACTGAATAGTTAAAGCCTTGAGCTCAGTTTTTCTCCCCTCCTATTTTCCTGTGCAGTTATAAGAGGCCCACCAACTCCATAGCATGGTCACTGCTGGGCGTGATTGTCACTGTCAAGGAAAAGCATATGTCACTTGACTCTTATGGTACCTGCTGGAGGCCTGGTTTGGGCAAAGCACACCATGAACACCCCTGTTCATTGCTGTCTTGAGAAACCACAGATCCCATCCTCCCACTAAATTCCCACCAACCAGGACATGAAGTACGTATTATTCAGCCTTCAAGGTCAGGGGCTCTGGGGGGTGGCCCAATCCAGAACATCTCCCTTGTAATGAAAACAGTGGGTGGCAGGCCTTGATATCGGAGCACTGGCCACCAAGGAGGGAGCGGCCACAGAGTTGCTTCACTAGAAAAGCTCACTGCTCGAAAGTCCCCCCAGAGAGTTTCCCTGCCGTGGATGCTCTCCGTCCAGTCGGCTGTTCGCAGACATCCTGTTCCTAGGTCCCCCCAATAAACCTCTGTCTCGCTGTCTGCAGGCCTTTTCTTCAGTCTCGCTGGATTGTCACCTCCCATTGGCTTAGAGTCTGCTGGTGCAGCTGCACAACCTCCACGGGGCTGATGGTGACCATTTAGGTAACCGTCTTGGCCCCCATGTGTGCATGAACACCAGCGTCCCAGTCACCACTGGCAATAAGGTGCCTTTAAACAGAATCAGGCCAGGGCGCCTGGGTGGCCCAGTGGGTTAAAGCCTCTGCCTTCGGCTCAGGTCATGATCCCAGGGTCCTGGGATCGAGGCCCGCATCGGGCTCTCTGCTCAGCGGGGAGCCTGCTTCCCCCTCTCCCTCTGCCTGCCTCTCTGCCTACTTGTGATCTCTCTCTCTCTGTCAAATAAATAAAATCTTAAAAAAAAAAAAAAAGAATCAGGCCAGAGACCACATTTCAGATTCTCATCTCCAGACCACACTCCTGTTATACAAAATGGTATCCATCTGAGTTTGTTTAAGAAAACGGAGCCTCTCCGGGTATTCCAGAAATAAAGGCCTTCATATAGAAACTGGGGCTTCTCTGAATGGGAGAATTGAGGTAAAGGTCTGGAAATCCCAGAAGGTCAGGGAAACAGTCACTGTTCTCTTTGACCTGGAGCGTGGGGGCGGAGGGGGTGCACAGGCCAGGGAGGGGTCCAGAAGCAACCACCTTTGTCCATCGTGGGCGGGAGGGAGGAGCTGGGAGGGGCGTTCAGAGCCACTGCCCGCTCCTACCCAGGGCCAAATGGAAGCTTCTGGAGATGCCCATGAAGCTGTTGTATCTGGTTGGCACCACAGCTAGAGAATTCTGCTTTACAAATTCCTTACAAATCTTTTGAAAATCCCTCTTATTGGTAAACTCTTCCCAGGAACCGTTTGGAGAAGGTATTTCTGAGACATGCCGTTCTCAGCCTTAGAAGGAGCGGCAGTGGCGTGTGGTGGGTATCAGACAACCCATGTGTCGGCCGCAGCTGCCGTGGCCAAACACCACAGGCTGGGGGGCTCGAACACACAGTTCCAGAAGCTGGGGAGTCCTGGAGCAAGATCGACAGTGCCTTTGTCTCTGGTGAGAGCTTTTCTCCTGGCCTTAGGACCACTGCCTTCTCGCTGTGCCCTAACATGGGCACTGAAGGTACTGATCCCTGCACGGGGGCCCCACCTGCGTCACCCCACCTGCATGACCCCATGTAGCCCTCACCACCCTCAAAGGCCCATTTCCAAATACCACATGGTGGGGGCTAGGGCTTCAACACAGGAATTTGGGGGGGGGACACAAACATTCAGTCCACCACACTAGCACACCCTCTCTCTCTCTTTTTTTTATTCGAGTATGTATTTTTCACATTAGGACATTTGTTTTTGTGGTTGTCTTCATGGCCTTATATAACACCTGCAGTTCTCATGTTTTTGGCCCTTGTCAATTGGTTTCCTACTCTGGGTAGTGTGCTCTTTTATTATGTTGTTAAAATTTAATGTCTTGAATTACAGGTTTTGATACTTGTTCTGTTCCATTGCTTTGTTTTCCTTGTGGGATTCCTCTTATGCGTCTCTTGGATCTTCTTTTCCTGTCTTCTGCTTCTGTGCTTCGGTGCCCGTTTTAGGGCACAGATAATTTTGTCTCGAGGTTTTATTTTGATTCCTAAAGTTTCCTGCTTTCCTTAAAGCCTCATTCATGCTACTTGTTGGCTTTTTTTGGTTCCTTTCTGGTTCAGCTCTTATTTTTCCCCTTGCTTCACTTTTGCATTTGTTCTCATTCTTGCTCAGGCAATCCGGTCACAATACTTCTTATTAACTAAAATAACAGATATTATTCAGCCATAAAAAAAGGGGGAAAATCCTGCCAGTTACGACAGTGTGGATGGACCTGGAGGACATTGGGCCGAGTGAAATCAGTCAGACAGAGAGACAGATGCGGTGTGATCTCACCTACCTGCAGAATCTAAGAAACACAAAGGTGCAGAAACCGAACAGACTGATGGTTGTCAGAAGTGGGGGGATGGAGGGCAGTGGACATGGCAGAAAGGGTCTGAAGTACAGACTTGCAGTGAGAAGATCAAATAAGCTCTGGGCATGTAAAACTTTTGAAATAGCAAATCTACAGCTTTTATCTGTTTGGAGGACGTGTCTCTGCGGCAGGTCTTCCCGGGGTTGTCCCTCTTCCTCATCCTCTTTTGTAGTGTCTTTCTGTGTGTGTGTGTGTGTGTTTTAAGATTTTATTTATGTATTAGAGAGAGAGAGAACAGTGGGAGAGGGAGAAGCAGACTCCCCGCCGAGCAGGGAGCCCGATGTGGGGCTTGATCCCAGGACCCCGAGATCATGACCTGAGCCAAAGGCAGATGCTTAACCAGCTGAGCTCCCCCAGGTGCCCCTGTGTGGGTTTTGACCGTAGTTCTTTTCTGCTGCTTGGGTTTCTCCCAGGGAAATGAGCTTTTATGAATATTCAGGCGGAGAGGTGGGCTGTAAGCTGTGCCTCTTTTGTCGGGACCTCTGCTTTACTCTCCCCCCATCGCTGTCCATCAGAGGCTTTCCCTCTCGGGTTCTTCTCAGTGTGGCGCTTTGTCCTGGAAGGAGGTTTCGCTTTGTTAGCCGCAGGGTTTGTGGGGCCCAGACTGCTCCAGCACCAGGCCCCTGCTCCTGCCTCCTGGCACTCATTGCAAATGGCAGCCTGCGTGTCCTCCTCTGGTTATTGACCCCTGCTCTCCTGCAGTCCCATGGGGCCACCAGGCTCGCCGGTGGGTGTCCGTCAGGGACCCGGAGGCCCTCCACGTCTCAGGCTTGGCAGGCCCGGCTGACCCCCCTCCCTGCCCTCTCCTGCCGTGGCTGATGGCACTTGGGGTTTCGGCCCTTGGTGTCCCCTCCCCACCTGCTCGCACGCTCTGGGTGCCTAGCCGCCTAGTTTCACTGCAGCTGGTATCCGTGAGCTTTGAGTTTTGCTATCCTAGGCACTCTGTCCACTTTTATTTTTTTTATTTATTTTTTTTTTTTAAAGATTTTTTATTTATTCATTTGACACAGAGAGAGAAATTACAAGTAGGCAGAGAGGCAGGCAGAGAGAGAGAGGAGGAAGCAGGCTCCCCGCTGAGCAGAGAGCCCGATGTGGGCCTCGATCCCAGGACCCTGGGATCATGACCTGAGCTGAAGGCAGAGGCTTTAACCCACTGAGCCACCCAGGCGCCCACTCTGTCCACTTTTAATGGGGAATTTGGGGAGGTCAGAAAACTATAGCATTAGCATTCCTTCTTCCCCAAACTGCCTTCGGGCCCTACTGCCTGAACAGCAGCAGAACCATCTGCTCTGAAGTCAAAGAGTTGATGACAGCTTGCAGCCAACCCTTCTTCAACACGAACAAGCAGCGCCAAAGAGCAGAGCAAATGCTCTGCTTGGAGGTCTGCATCTTTCTAGGCCCCCATTGCCAGACTGCAGAGGCCCTGTGAAGAGAGCAGCAAGGAGGACCACCATGTACGGTTGCTGGGTTGTACACTGCTCCGCTGTTTGATGTAGGATGAGTGTCTCCAGTGTGCCATGCCTAGCCAGCTCTGAGCGACTGCCTGGGTCCAGCTGCCAGGATGCTGCTGGCTTTCTCAGGGCCTTGCATAGTCACCTGAGATGGGTGGGGGCTTCTTCTCCACCCCACAAAGCAAATCTTGACCATGAACCTCCAGGTCCCTTAGGCTGACTTAGACTCTTTCAGGCAGAGGCAGGACCAGCCCTTTCCAGCCTGGATGACCACAAATGCCTCCTTGGCCTCGAGTCCAGGGACCTCCCCTTCCAGACCCCAAGCATTGGGTTTGCTGGTTCTGGACTCTGCCCCTTGGTCCTGGGACCAGCTGAGGCTGGCCTGGCAGCAAGCTCAAAGTCTAAGCTGTTTTCTGGGTGGTTGTGGGGTCTGCCTCCACCCCTGCCCCACGGTCTCTTGCTCATCCACTCTTGCCTTCCCTGCAGGCCCGAGATGGGCCTTCCTCAGAGCTCCCTTCCAGTGCTGTGGCACCCCCAGACTTTTCTCTCTCTGCCTCAGAGTCGTCATCTGAGGGCAGGGACGCAAATGGCCACGCCAGAGCAGGGTGTCCCAACCACAGCCCTCCTAAGGCACAGCAGTGAGAACCGGTTTGTGCCAAGTCGCCCCCAGTGCTAGTCCCAAGTGATTCCCAGGAGGCATCTGGTCTCCTGGGGGGGGCTGCCTCCTGCTCCCCCTAACCCACCACCCCAGCCCCAGCCCACCACCCTTCAATAGTACAAACCCCATTGGATCTCTCTCCCCTGCCTAGATCCTCCGGCAGCCTGCCTTGCTTTCAGAGGGAGATACACCCCTCAGTATGAATGCCTGGCCAGGTGGGTCTGCTGCTACCCCCCCCCACTTTGCTTCAGCCCCCTCCCGTCAAGGTCACTGTCCTCAGCCCGCTGTCACTCCCCCTACGTGCCACGCCTCCTCCCACCCCACTCTGTGGCCAATTCCTCCTCATCCTTCAGAACTCAACTAAAATGTCACCTCCTCCCAGAAGCCCTCCCTGACCATCTTATCTGAAGATGGCCCCACTGTGTGTGCTTTTTAGAATGAGATATAATTCACCTACCATAAAATTTACCCTTTTATTTATTTCTTTTGAGAGAGATTGAGAGCAAGAGCAGGGGGAGGGTTGCAGAGGGAGAGAGAGAGAGAGAATCTCAAGAGAGAATTTGGCAGTTCAGGGCTCGATCTCATGATCCCGAGACCATGATCAGAGTCGAAAGCAAGAGTCAGATGCTTAACTGAGCCACCCACGTACCCCTAAAATCTACCCGTTCAAGGCATACAGTTCAGCGGTTTTCAGTGTCTTCACACGGTTGTGCAGATACCACAGCTGTCTGGTTCCGGGATGCTTCATCGCCCCAAGAGGAACCTCGAGCCCAGTAGCAGTCAGTGTCCACCCTCCCTCCCCCAGGCCCCAACTCCCTTAGGCTGCCTCTGTCTGTGTGCTTTTACCTGTTCTGGACATTTCACAAAGGGATTCTGGCTCCTTCTGCTGAGCAGACTGCATTTCTCCCCTTTTCTGGCCGGATACCATCCCGTTGCACCCATATGCCCCGTTGTGTTTATCCGTCTTTGGCCCCGTGGTGCAGAATACCCTGTGTGCTCCTGCTATCCCCGAGGGCTCTCCTCATTTCCCACCTCCCTGATGCGACACCACCTCGAGAGAGGGCCTGGCCTGGGTGCCTCTGGCTGTGCCTGGTGCGGGCCCAAGGGGGTGCTCAGCGCGCAGGGGTGTGCACCCCGGTCCCAGCGGCTGCCAGTGGGGCGGTAGCATTCGGGCTCAGTGACTGAACCAGGCTGGTGGTGCCCTCTACCTGTGTGGCGAGGACTCCACCCTCCAAGTGGCCCCAGCCAATGGCCAGTGTTACGGGGCAGTTGGGGGCACACCCGGCTTCCTTGCCCCTAGAGGGGCTTGTTCTTGGAGGTTCCCACTGGAACCGAGCTGGTTGCTCTCAGCTGGGAATGTACCTTCTATGGCTTCTCCCCCTTCCCTGACCTGCTTCCCCGCTCACCATCCAGACAAACTACTCCAACCCCGTGCCAGGGTCCGCACCCCGGGCTCCCCACGGGCCTTCTCCCCAGGGCTGCACCACAACCCTGCAGGCCTCCAGGGTCCGGCCTTCAGCCCCGCGCTCTCCCGCTCCCACCCTGCTGACCCTCGGCCCCCTTCACCCCTCCCTTGGCTGCCACCCCAGGCAACTCAGCTCCCAACAGGACAAATGATCTGGGTCTCCCCGGATTCTTGTCACTTGGGTCACGTGTGAGAGAACTGAAAATAGCAAGGGCAGCCTGGCCTGGGAAGTATTTGGTTTTTCCAGGGGGCTTGTCCCCAGGGTGCTGCCGCGGGGTCAGCTCACCAGCGCCCCTGCAGGTGGCCCCAGGCTCAGTGGCGGGCTCTCCCTGTGGCTCTGGCCGGGCGTGGCATCTGCCGTGTCCCCCACCCACGCTGTGCCTGCGGACAGAGCGCGTGGCCTCTCTGAGCCTCAGTTTCCCCAAGCGCACCAGGGGGATGGTTGCTGCCCTGTCCTCAGCAGTAGTTTCAAGACTGAAGGCTGACACGGGATTTGGGAATTCTTCGTGACCTTCAAATGCTGTTGTTTCTCATAGACGTGTTGTGCGAGGAAGTTGGGGGAAGAGCGGGAATGGGGACTGAGGCCCTGTCGTGTGTCCCTTCTCCCTGAACACCTGGGACTCTGCACTGTCGTTAACCCCATGTTGTGGGTGCGGAAACCAAGGCCCAGTGAGGCGCCAGGGCGCCCTGAGCTCACGAGGTGGGAGCTGTGGAGGGAAAGGAGGTCCGACTCGGACCAGCCGCCGAGCACCTTCTGCGTGACTAGGTGCCCAGGGCGGTCATGCGTGCCGTCCGTGCTTGGTAGGAGGGATGAGTGAAGGGATGGATCAGACCACAAAGCCACCTTTAGAAAGACCGACGTGGGCGCATGCTCACTGCCCGTGCGGCTAACGGGGAGCTCAGCCCCATTGTGAGCGGTGGGCTGGCGGTAGCCAGGAAAGCAAGAAACACGACCCAGCAGCATCTAGAGCAGACCCAAGGAGGCTGACTTGTAACGGTGCATGTCTGCATGCTGCAAGGACATTTGGGCCCCTCTTGGGACCTCCCCTACACCCCTGCAGCCTCACCAGGAAGTTCCCATTAGTCTCCCTGGGAAATCGGGAGCCAAACACAGACCCGCCCCGCCGCATGTGCTTGGGGACCAAGGGGGCATTTCTGACATTCGTACCAAGTTCCAGGCTGCCCCCTGTTGCGTGTCTCGGGAGAAAATGCTCTCTGTGGATGGCGCAAGCCTCCAACAGTGGCCCTGGTGTGAGAGGCAAGAAGCGATCCTCGGGCTGAGCCTGAGTCAGTGTCCCCACCAAGAGGACGCCTTTCTCCACTGCAGCTGCCAGGGAACACTGGCAACAAAGCGACGTTGGAAACACAGCTGCGTGGTGGTGGGTGGGCTCTTCATTTCTGTGCGTGGAGGGGAAGGCAGGAGAGAGGAGGCTGCTGTCCCCTGGTGAATCTCAGGTTTGTTTTCTTGCCTGGGGTCGGGCCAAGCACTCCCTTTCTCATCTACTCTGCACACAACTGGCTCTGACTTGGCCCCGGTGCGTCCTCTGGGTTGGCCTCGTTTTGCAATCCCAGCCGTGCCAGGGCCCAGCCTGGCCCTGCCCCAGGCCCGGTGTGCTGTGGCCTGCCCGCCCGGGTGCCTTCGTCTTCTGGCTATGGGTCCTGCTCAGGGACTGAGTCCATGACTGGCCAGGGCTCTGTTCAGACATGGTGCTTCTGGCCCACTAGGTGGAGCAACCTCGAGAAGAATGCCACGGAGGACCCCCACCCCCCAGCCTGTTCCTCGTCTGCCAGCAGGGGACAGTGACAGCTGTCTTGGCTCAAGGACAGACATGAGGCCAGATAATTGTGGTGTGGGAAATGACCTCACGGGCACAGGAATTAATGTTAAAACAAAGCCTTGGCAGCTGTCACCGCAGGCATCCTTATTTTTAGAGAGAGAGAGAGAGTGTGAGAGTGAGGGGAGGGGCAGAGGGAGAGGGAGAGAATCCCCAAGCAGACTCTGCGCTGGGCCAGAGCCCAACTCCGGGCTTGGTGCCAGGGCCCCAGGACCACGACTCCAGCCAAAATCAAGAGTCGGTTGCTTAACCAGTTGAGCCAGCCAGGCGCCCCGGCAGGCATCCATGTAAGACGACCCTCCCCTTGAAGGTGGGCTGACCCTGGTGACTGGCCTCTCACCAGTGGGTCACAGCAAGGGTGAAGGAACTGGGTTAGACAGGATATGACTTCTACCTTGTTAGTCCTCTCTCTCTCTGGCTTTTCTCTCTTGCCTGCTTTGATGGAGCTGACTGCCCTAGGGAGAGGTCCACGTGGCAGAGAACGGAGGCCCTGGGTCCAGCAGCCCACAAGGAACTGAATCCAGCTGGCAGCCGCTGAGTGAGCCTCAAGACTTGAGATGGCTGCAGCCCTGGCGGACCCCTCGATTGCAGCCCGCGAGAGAGTCAGAGGGACTCAGAGGTCCCCGGGCAAGCTGCATTCAGATTCCAGTCTAAGAAAAAGTAAGATAATTGACGTTCTTTTAAACCATGAAGTTTGGGGATTATTTGTTACACAGCAGTATATAACCAATAAACGTATTTATTTTAATGGGTCTTAGAAAAAAACATAAGTAGCACATCGTTTGGGTTTGCAGACATTGATTGCAGTGAAACTCAGGAAAATGAGTCAATTTGCATCAACCAGAAGAGAATTGTGAGATAAATAAACAAAAGAATAAAAATAGATAAAAGAGTGAATGGAGGAAGTTGGACAATGACCGAATTTCGATAAGAATTAAGATATTGGTGGGACAGTCGTTTCAAAGCCACAGCAGGTGTATTCAATGTTAGAAATAATGATGGTTATGTGGGGGGGCAGCCATCTTCGGGGTGTGGTGCAGGCTTCCTCTGGTTCCCTGGCTCCTGAACCACAGTCTGAATGTGGGCAGTGTCCGCATCGGGGGAGGGACAGCTTTGTGGCCTGGTTACTGCAGCCCCGTCCCCAGTGGGGACTTGGGAACCCTGATTCTAGGGTGGCATCTGACTGTGGCAGTTACCTCTCTTCTCTGGTCTGAGGAAGGGGGACAGCAGAGGTTGGGGTACAAGAAGGAGAGAGGAAGACGGGTAGAGGGTGTCCGCTGAGGTCAAGGTCATGCCTTGGCTCCCCTGCAGAATTGCCTCCCGGTCTGTGGCGCCAGAAAGACCTGTGGACCAAGCAGGTAGGAGGACTGACCTCATCCAATTTCAGCTGCACACAGGGGGAGAGCTGGGCAGAGCCCCTCTCCCTTCTGGTCTGGGAAATGCTGTCACGGTGCCCCTCTCCCAGGCCCGTCTCCTCCACTGGACCAGATGGACAAGGAGCTCTGAGGGTGGGCCGGTGGGTGGGACCGAGCACTCAGGCTGTTCTGCCGGAAGGGCCCCCTGCTTGCTGAGCCCCTCCCATCTGCCTGGCATTTGACGGGTGTCACCTCGCTCAACCCTCTCAACCTCCACCTGAGGCTGGTGTAATTTTCTCCCCACTTTACAGATGGGGAAACTGAGGCAGAGAAGGGTGGGACGTGCCCAGGGTCTCAGAGCTGGCTCAGCCCCAGAACAGAAGCAGCAGGGCTGGAATGCACGTGTCCCAAAGGGCCTGCTTTTTCTTCCCTGTTGCAGCCCCAGCACCTAGTCTAGTGCCTGGTGTGCAGTAGATGCTTAGTGACCACTGGCTGGGCTGGGCTGGCTGGGAAGCAGCTCCTGGTTGAACCCATGGGAGGCGACGGCAGCAGAGATGGGCTGTGACTTGCCTGAGGTCACAGAAGGCTCTGGTTGGCATCTCTCTGCTTTCACTTCCAGGCTTTCTTTTAGCCTCAACGGTGTCCAAGCCAGGCTGTAATTTGAGTTCCTGCAAATTGTTAACCAGAAAAATAAAACTGAGAGTGATTTTACCAGCAAAAGTGGGTTAACCCGGGAATAGCAGAGAATTGCAGTCTGGAGCAACCCAGCCATAGCAAAGCCATAGGCAAGTCCTGAGAGCAAAGGAGAGGCTCCCTCTTTTATTGGGGGGGGGCGGGGCCCGGGCGGAACTGCTATATACAGAAACTCTATTGGATCAGTTTACTCCAAGTTCTGGGTGTTGTGGCTTCTCATTGGTTGAGCTGTGACAGTCTTTTATTGGCTGGACTGTTGCTGCGGGAGGAGAATATCTTCCTTGCTCCTGAGGAGGTCGTAAGGTAGGCGTCCTCTAGCTGGGAATGTAAGGTACTCACTCTTCCTGTTGGGGACAACAGTTGACTGCCATGAGTGGTGTTGCATGGAGCGCCCCACCTCGCCCTTCCTGGGCTCCCCGCTACATTTTATTTTATTTTATTCTTTAAAGATTGTATTTTTAAGTAATCTCTACACTCAAGGTGGGGCTTGAACTCACAACCCTGAGATCAAGAGTCATTTGCTACCCCCACTTACCTGGCCAGGTGCCCTTCCCCACTCTATGTTAAGTGAGGTTTCCTTTAATTAATTTTCACCAAATGCTTTTACTGCCTTGTATTCCACTTGGGCCTCCTTGAGTTGGTGCCCAAACCTAAAGGGAATTCTTTAATTGCAATAAAGATAAATCCTTGGTGAATGGGCCAGTTTTTACAAAGTTCTCCATGCATCTATTGCTTTCTTTTTCCAGAATAAAAGTATCTTACTTTTTTCAGTTCGTAAAATGCATGCTTCTTGTTTAAAAATAAATAAATAAATAAGACCCATGAACAAATACTATGATTTCTTTCTACTCCTGGGATAACCACTCTTGCGCTCTAGCCCTTTTAAATATTTGCCAACTGAGTCACTCAATGATTTTTATTGTTATTTTAATTTGCATCTCTGTATTCTAAGGAGGTGAACCTTTGTTTCAAGCATTCTACTTGGATAGTTCCTCTTTTGTGAACTTGGGGTTCAAGTCCTTTGTTCCTTTCCCACCTAAGGAGAATTTAATCTTTTTCTTACCTTTTTTTTTAAATAAAGATTTTATTTATTTATTTGCCAGAGTGAGAGCGTGAACACACAAGCATAAGCAATCGGAGCAGCAGGCAGAAGGAGAAGCAGGCTCCCCCCNGAGCCCCGATGTGGGACTAGATCCCAGGACCCTGGGTTCATGACCTGAGCTGAAGGCAGACTCTCACCAACTGAGCCAGCAATCAGCTTTCTTACTGATTTTTATGAGCTCTGTGGGAGGCAAAATTTTGGTTCCTGGTACCTTCACCTTCCAGCATCACACGGGTGGTTAAGATAGCTGTCAAAAGGGATTTGCAGATGTAATTAGAGTTACTAATCAGCTGATCTTAAAAGATAAGATTGTCCTGGGTTGTCTGATGCGCCCAGTATGTTCACAGGAGCCCTTACAAGGAAAGAGATGTGGCGGAGGTTGAAGCTGGAGAGGTCGGAAGCATCTGGCGCACTTTGAAGAGCCTCATCCGAAGCATGAGAGAGATTCCGTGCGCCCTTGCTGGCTTTGATGATGGAAGGGGCCACGAGGGAAGAACGTGGTGGTCTCCAGCAGCTGAGCGTGACCTCTGGTCGGCATCCAGCAAGAAACGGGGGCCGCAGTCCTAGCCCGCCCTGAGTGACCCAGGCCCTGACGACTCGACTGTGGGCTTGTGAGGCCCCGACGTGAGGACCCAGTCCAGCCGCCGGACTTCCGACCCCCGGGCCTGAGAGATGATAAATGGCAGGTGTTTTTGGTAAATTTGCGGTAATGTGTCACTGCAATGGAAAACAGCTATTTATGTGTTAATGTTAGAAACACTTTATGTATACATTGTATTTTTTCAAGTGTGTTAGTTGTCTTTTTAAACCTTACTCTTTATATTTAATTGTACTAATTTCATTATCAGAGGGTAAGCTCAAGTTCCATTTTGGGGGCATGTCCTTTGGTCGTGACCCCCATGGACCCACCCCTTACGAGCACAACAGAGATCCCTGGGCCCTGTCCGAGGTTTCTGATTCAGGAGGTCGGGAGGGGCCAGGAGCTAGAAGTCATTCCTCCCTGCCCTATAGGGACCTTAGGGCCCCTTTCCGGGATAGGCCCCTGAGCCCCACCCCCCGAGAGGCAGGGCCCGGGAGAGCCCCGCCCCCGCACGAACCCTCCGTTCTTATTGGCTGGTAGGGGAGGGGCAGTCCCTACGTCACTGCCGTCAGCTCCTCCTCCCGACCTCCAGGGGCGGGGACGCCAGGCCTGCGCAGTGGAGCTCGCGCTCGGCGTCCTGCGCTCCGGGGAGGGTCCCAGCGGCGCGCGGCGGTTCCATGGCGGACCCCCGGGCGGAGTCGGAGCCCCTCCTGAGCCGGGCCCGGGGCGACGGCGGCCGCGACTGCCCGGCGGGCTCAGCCTCTTGCCGCTCTGGTGAGCGGCTGCCCGGGGAGGGGAGCGGGCCGCGGGGGTGGCGCATGGGGTCCTGCCGGCTCCGCGCCGTTCGCTGTCGCCGCTGCGGTCGCTCCCCGCGGGCCGGGGGGCGAGGGGACCGTCCTCCGGAGGCGGGGGGCTGCGCGCTGCGGAGTAGCGGGCGCCAGGCCGGCCACGCGCTGCAGGGTCGCGCCCTGCCTCCGATCCCTCGGCCCGAGAGGCGTCCCTAGCCGGCCGCCCGCGCCCCGCAGCCCCATGCAGCCCCCTGGATGGACGTCGGGCGGACCCAGGCCTCGCGGATCGCCTCGGGCCCCTAGGAGGCAGCACTTCCGTTTTCCTCCCGGTTATGATGGGGGAAACTGAGGCACAGAGAGGGGCGTTCCCCTCCCCAAGCAAGGTCACACAGCCGGGACGTGGCCGGGGTGGGGTTCCAGCCGACCCGGGAGGAGACTCAGGAGTCCTTTCAGTCTCGGTGCTGGAGTCTCCCCCGAGGCCGGTCCCCCTTCAGCTTGGGGGTGTGGGGGGCAGGCCTCCCCAGCCCAGCCCAGCCCGGGGCAGCTTCCTCCCTTTGCCCTCTGCGGCTCCCTCCTGCCCTTCCTGTTTACCAGCAGAGTTGCTGAATCCCGAGGAGGAGGCCGGAGGCAGGAGGGTGGAGTCCATCTGTCTCGGGCAGAGTCAGGGGGTTGGTTGCAGGGTTAGGGATGGAAGGGCCTCGGCCTCACTTTACAGAGGAGTGAGTAAACCAAGGCCCAGAGAGTCTCTGGGACCTGTTCAAGGTCAGCTCTGGGATCTGGTGGGGCTGCTGCTAGTGTCACGCTGGGTGTTCGTTCCTTCCAGGAGCGCTTTCCCTTTCTGGGCTTGCTTCCTCTGTCTGGGAGGGGCCCTTAGGGTGGGGACAGGGCATGGCTGGCCCACCCTCAGCTCCCGTGGGGGATCCTCGGTGGGGCTCTGTGCCCTGGGTTTTCACGTCCTGCAGGCGGATCCTAGTGCGGACCCGTCGGGGGACTGTGCTGCTGGGCGCCCCGCAGACCCTGCAGTGAGGTCCTTCTGACCCAGCCTTACCTCTCATTGGCCCCAGGGTGACGGTGGCTGTTTCCTCTTATTCGTGGTCAGGGAGTCACCCTTTTTCTGGTCTTGTAAAAGTCAGAGGACGAGGCAGCGCCACGCTATGGAAGCGGCTTCTAGAATAAAAGCAGCAGATAGCTACAGCAACCCATTCAGTCTGCACATCTGTCCCGTCGTGTATGACCTGGGAGGGGGACCTGGGGCACCGAAGTGAAGGGGCCTGCCCAGGGTCATCAGGGAGCTGGTCTGGGCCCCAGGCAGGTCGGGCAGGGTAGAGGCTGGAACGGGAAGGAGGGGAGGCTTGGGGCAGAGAGACTGGTCCTGGGCTGCTGGGGTACGTGGTGTTTGAGCCCCCATTGTCTTCAGCTCTCTTCTGCAGACGTTCTACCCTGGCGCTCTGACCTTAGTCCTCCTGGTAGGGCCAACAGCCTGGGCAAGGACTTGGAGTCATGGGAGAACTTGGCCTTGGCAGAGCCAAGTTCAGGATGAGCGGCATGGAGGGAGTAGGGTGGGGGAAGCAGCAGGACGAGTGGTGAGAGGGTGAGGTGGGCACCCTAGTGCCTGGTGGGGGCAGTGTGGACTTTGTCCAGGAGCACCGGGGACTCGCCGGAAGCTGTGACATGCTCACGACCAAGGGTTTGTTACAAGAGTCCCCTGGCTGCTGCTGTCAGGGGTTGCAAAGCAGGTGGGGTGGCCTTTCTGAGGTTTGGTGCCCTGAGGCCTAGGCCAGAGGTCTTATGCGTGCTGTGCAGTTCCTGGGGTGCCTGACACCACTGGCCTGTTAGGGCTTGCCTGGGCGTGAGCCCCTTCGGCGGCACCCCATGTCTGGGCCGAGAGTGAGCCCACAGGCTCTTCTTGTCTAAGAAGCTTGTATCCTTAGATCTCTCCAGGCGGTGATCTCATCTCACATCTGGGGATTGGGTAGCGGGGCCCCTTGTGGGCCCTCAGACCACCCTCCCCTCAGGGCTGTTTGCTCACCCCATAAAGAAGCTCTGGGGACACTGTGTGCCGAGCCTGTGCAGGCCTGGGCTCTGTGGGTACAGCAGGGAGTCAACAAGTGTGCTGTCTGATCACAGTTCCCGGGATGCCGTCGGTGAGGCAGGCAGGCAGCATCCTCACAGCCTCCTGGGAGAACTTGTGGGGCTCCTCCGGGGGAGCACGGAGGTTGTACATGGGGGGAAACTGAGGCAGGTAAAGGTGGGTGGTTACTTTGCGTGACACAGCAAGGTGATGGCAGAGCCAGGCTGGAGTCTTGGCTCCTACCTCTGTCTAGGGTCTTCTGTCTCCGCGATTGCCCCCCCCCCCCCCCCCCCCCCCCC
>LNAC01000014.1:6922686-6935564 GCA_002007465.1 Ailurus styani
GCTGCAGAGCCCTGGGGGTGCTCCGCTTCCCTCCCCGCTGTGGCCGTGACCACCGCCTCCCAGCCCCCACCCCTCCCGCCCCAGTTCTCTGTCCCTGGCCTCCCTCTGCCTCCAGTCCCCTCCCCCTCCCCCCAGTGGCCCACGTGGTTGACCCCTCACTGTCCAGCCCAGAGGATGGATGTGGCCTTTTCCCTCGGAGAGTCCAGGGGTCCTTGGACCCCTAGGAAATGCTCCTAGGGTACCAACTGTCCCTGCCGGGGAAGCGGGCTCCCTTAGGACAGGACCAGTAGCTGAGCGTGGGTCAGGCTCGGGGGCAGGGAGCTCCCTGAGGCCCCAGGCCAGCTGTCCCCAGACCCCATCCTGTTTGGTGCGTGGAGCGTGTGTCCCTTGCTGAGTGCCCGCGTCGCCTCCCCAGTGTCCTGCTGCTGCTGGCGCTCCACCTGTGCGTCTTCACCATGTTCGGCATGCTGCTCTTCACAGGCGAGAAGGTACCGTGCTCTGCTCTGTCCCCGCCGGGTGCCCGGGGCTTCGATGGGCAGGTCGGCCCTGTCCTGCAGGTCGCTGTTGGGCCCGCAGAGGCGGCGGACTGGTTAAGCTGCCTGCCCTGGCCTCGTAACCAGGGTCAGTGGCGGCCCACCTAGACCCCAGGTGTCTCTTCAAACGGCCAGTCTTCGCGTGCCTGTCCCCTCGGCCTCGCGGGCTCAGGCGAGTTGGCCTGGCTGCTGCTCCCTCTCTTCCCTCCTTCGCTTCCTCCTCTCTTCTCCTCTCCCTGCCCTGTCCCTGACCCAGATTTCTCGACACCCCTGTTAGATGGAGGCCCCCTCAGACTGGCGTTTGGGGCCATTGGGTGGACCGCACCACCGTCCGCCCCGCAGTGCCTGCCTCCACCTCTCTAGCTGGGGACTTCTGCCCTCCCCGGGTCCCCTTCCCTTCCCGCTTCTCGCTGCTTCTCAGCCCCCAGTGGCTTGTTGCTGCGTGGAGGTCTGCCGCCTCTCGCCCCGGTCCTCCCAGGCCGTGCATCTGTGGTCCTCGTGTCCTGGCCAGGGTCATTGTCGTCCCTGGGGCTGGGGCTGTCCTGCATCTCTGTCCTGGGGGTGGCCGAGGGTCTGCCAAAGCCGGTTTCCATCGAGTTTGTGGGAGTATTGGGGGGCTCAGACTGGTCCATGAGGGAGGATTGGAGACTGTCCCTTCTGTTCCGGGAGAGCTGGAGTCCCCGTGTGTGCGCGCGCGCGCGTGTGTGTGTGTGTGTGCACGCGTTTCCATATGCCTGTACAATTAATTAATTATTTTTTGAGTGTGTGTGTGTTTGTGTAATTGTGTGTGCTGCGTGTCTCTGTACCTGGGTGTGTGCTATGTGTCTTTGTGTGTCTGTGTACGTGTATGTCCGTGTGTGTGTGTGTATGTGTGTGTGTGTGGTTGCATCATTCATTGCGTGTGCCGTGTCTCTATGTGTGTCTCAGCCCGGGTGGCCGAAGGCTTTTCCCCGGGGTTCTGAGCAGACCTGCTCGTGGGCCCGTGTCCTGTGGGTACGCAGCCACCCCGGGCGCTGGCTCTTGGGCCCGGAGGCCCTGAGTCGGTCCCGTCTGGCCATGAGCGCAGAGTCTGCTGGGAAATGCTGGGGAGGTGCAGCTCAGGGGATGCTGACCCCACGGCGGCTGGAGCTCCGCTGGCGGCAGGCCTTGGCTTGGGGGGCAGAGGCCCGACGGCCCCTCACAGCTGCCCCGATTGCTCTCAGCAGGGCGACGGGCAGGACCGGGAGAGGCTGATCTACTTTCGCAACCTGCCGGAGGCTCTGACCTCCCTCCTGGTGCTGCTGACCACCGCCAACAACCCTGACGGTGTGTATGGGGGGGGCGCGGGGTCTGGGGGGGGGGCGGGTGTGGCTAACACGGAGCCTCAGCTCCTGGCTCTGGGAGGCCGGGGCGCATCAGGCTTTTTTATCTCTGGGTGGAGTGTGAAAAGGAGGACATGGGGTTCTCTCCTTCGCTCCTGGATTTTCTTTGCCTGTTTGTCTTTTCCCTTCTCCTTCCTGCCTGTTTCCTCTTTCTTCCCTTTTTCTCCCACTTCAGCTCCTTTGCTCGCTCCCTGCCTCCTATCTCTTCTGTTCCCTTCACCTTGTTTTTCCCGTCTCCTGACTCCACCGAGAAGCTGAGAATGAGCGCGGTGCAAATGGTGGTGTGTTTGGCGGGTTCCCTGGTGGCTTCCTCTTTGAGGCCCAGCCACCGTCTCTTGTCGCCACCCAGGTGTGGCTGTGGGGTGCGGCCCGGCCCTGAGGTGACAGGCCGTGGGTCTTCGCTGGCTATGGTGCTCAGTTTGGGGTTGCTGCTGGGGCCTCTCTGCTGGGGCCGGGCCGGTGACCGGAATGGGGTGCTGCGGGCCGCTAGGGCCTGGCTGTGGCCTGGCCACCTGGCTTGTGACTTCTGTCTTGGGCTCAGGGATGATCCCCGAGCATGGAGACCTTCCTGGGAGGGCAACCCCGAGCTTCCACGCCCAGGGGGAGCTGTGCGGCGGGACCCTGAGCATTGTCCCCCTGTGTCCTGTAGCAAGTCACCCAAGGGGGAGCTGAGCTCTCAGTGTGTGGGGAGTTCACAGGGAAGCAGGTTTCGGCTTGGTGGAAGGGAGGAGCACCCTTGAAAAGTAGTGAGTTCCCCACTGCACGGGTGTGTAAGCAGAGGTGTAAGGATTGGCATTCGGACGGGAAGGCCTCCTGGGTCTCCAGAGCCTCCTTTCTGTTGAGAGGGTCGATGGCGGGGGGCCGTGATGGGAATTAGATCGGAGGCTGAGGTTGTGAGTATGTTCCGGTTTCTCCGATTTCTTCCTCTCAGTTATGACTCCTGCGTATTCCAAGAACCGGGCCTATGCCATCTTTTTCATAATCTTCACCCTGATAGGTAAGTTCTGACAGATCCGTGGGGGTCACTTTGGACAAGATCCTCCTCCTCCCCCCGGCCTCTGTGGCAAGATCCCAAATGCTCAGGTGTGAGTGTGCCCTCTTGACCCCGTGACTTCACCTCAGTGTGCCCTCCCCATCACCAAGTCTTCACTTCAGTGTGTCCTCCCAGCCCCTTGACTTCACCTCAGTGTGTCCTCCCAGCCCCTTGACTTCACCTCAGTGTGTCCTCCCAGCCTCTAGACTTCACCTCAGTGTGTCCTCCCAGCCCCTTGACTTCACCTCACTGTGTCCTCCCTAACCCCATGATACCACCTCACTGTGTCCTCCCCGAGCCCATGACTTCACCTCAGTGTGTCCTCCCAGCCCCTTGACTTCACCTCAGTGTGTCCTCCCAGACCCCATGACACCACCTCACTGTGTCCTCCCCGAGCCTGTGACTTCACCTCAGTGTGTCCTCCCTAAGCCCGTGGCTTCACCTCAGTGTGTCCTCCTGTGTCTTCTTTCTGTGACTTCACTCCAGCATGCCCTTCTTGCTGACTTTGCTTTAGTTTGCCTTCCCGACCGTGTGATTTCGCCTCAGTGTGTCATCGCTGTTGACTTCACCTCAGCGTGTCCTCCCTGGACCCTGTGATTTCACTTCAGTGTGTCCTCCCCGACCCTGTGACTTTGCCCCCGCATGCCCTCCCTGCTCACTTCGCTTCAGTGTGCCTTCCCGACCCCGTGACCTCATGTGCTCTCTGACCTTGTGACTCCTCCTCAGTGTGGTCCACCTCGTGGTTTTCAGTCTGTGACCACCGATGGCTTCTGTCCTCGGGTGCCCGTGGCTGGGCAGGCCCGGTGGCAGCATATTCATTAGCTGAGGACAGGGAGGCCTGCGTGTTGACTGGCGCACCCCAGGCCCCTGGCAGGAGTGACGGGTTCTCCCTACTCTGTGATTGGCCCTCTGGGCCCCTGGGTGTCACCCCCCCCCCGGGCCCCCGATGCTGCTGCTCCTTCCAGAGTCTGCCCCTCAGCTGTGTGGTCCCCACTGACTGGGGCTTTTCCCCCTCGAAGGAAGCTTGTTTCTGATGAACCTGCTGACGGCCATCATCTACAATCAGTTCCGGGGCTACCTCATGGTGAGCCGGGCCGCCGTTTCTGCTCCTCTGTGAGGCGCTGCCCTCCAGGCCAGGCGGGGCGCGGCCAGCCGGGTGGCCCCCGCAGTGAGGGGGGCCAGGTGGGGGCCGGGCCCCCGGGGCGCGGGGGTGGGCCGGTGGTCTCCGGTGGTCTCTGCGCCGGCCTCTGGCTCCTTCCTGGGGGGGGGCGCAGGAGCCGCGTCACATCCTCCGTCCCCCGTAGGCCCCCGGGGGCCGCTTCCCTGCTCCGGCTCGCGAGGGAGGCCGTGAGGTCGCGGCTCCAGGGCAGGTGGCCCCGAGAGGGAGAGCGGGGTCCCGGATGTGCAGAGCAGAAGCACGCCTCTTAGCGAGTTCCGTGGGCCCCGAAGAGTCTGGCTGTCCCTCTGGGGCCTGAGGGGGCGCGGGCTGCTCCCCGGCTGCCCCCCCAGAGGCGCTGGGCATGAGGCGGGGGGTGTGTGGCCGGGAGAGGCCCGAGCCCGCCGCTCAGAGCCCTCGTCCTTGCAGAAGTCTTTCCAGACGTCCCTGTTCCGACGGCGACTGGGAGCCCGGGCCGCCTACGAAGTCCTCGCCTCCACGACGGCAGAGGGGGAAGGCCGCCCTCGAGAGTGAGTGCCGGGGCTCCCGGGGCCCCCCTCTCCCTGAGAAAGCGGGGTGCTGCTGCCGGGAGGGGGCCCCTCGGATGCTCCGTGGAGCGTTTCCTGAGCAGCGGGTCTGCCGAGCTCCTGACGTGAGCGCCGCCGCGGACTCACGAGGCCGCCGCATCCCTGGTGCTGCGGGCTTCTGTCGCCCTCCCGGGTGACTCCTTTGTCCTCACGAGCCCTGGAGACTGAGTGGCTTTGGCCTTGTCCCCCGGCCTGCGCCAGGTGCGGAACCGGGGGGCCCTGATCTGGGGGGGCTGCCAGCCCGCATGGCCCGTGAGCCACCCCGTCGTGTCTGTCGGGCCGCGCGCCGCTTCTGAGCGCCAGCGTGCTCCTCTCGAAGGCGGGACAGGAGCGCCTGGGGATTTTAGATGACAGGACGACCGAAGTGCCGCGGCTGGCCTCCTCACAGAGGCCCCGTCAGTGCCACCTGCAGCCCGGCTCCGGCCAGAGGTTCGGGCGCCGCGGAGCGCCGAGCTGGCCCGGCTCACTGGGGCGCGGGTGTCTCTTTCCCAGAGTCGGGGTGAGGCCCCAGGACTTCCTGCAGGTGCTTCAGAAAGTCCAGCTGCACAGCTCCCACAAACAGGCCATCGTGGAGGTATTGGGGGCCCCTCTTCCCCGGCCCTCCGCAGCCCGTGCTTCTGGGCCCCGCCTGGAGGCCCCCTCAGCCACCGGCCCCTTTTCGGCGCCGGGGTGTCCCTTCAGAGCAGCCAGGGCTGGCCTGGGCCGGGTGGGGCTGGGGACGGTGCCCCCTCCTGTGGGGACGGGCCCTTCCTGCCCTCAGCCCGGCTGACCCCGGCTGACGTCTGGTTCCCTCCTGTGCAGAAGGTGCGATCCTACGGTGGCGACCTGCTGTCGGCGGACGAGTTTCAGAAACTCTTCAATGAGTTCGACAAAAGGGTGATTAAAGAGGTAACTGAGGCCAGGCCCCCTGGGGTGAGCTGGAAGGTGACAGAACCTGCTGTCTTTGATCACCTGGGTGACTCTTAGCGACGGGTGCCAGGACTCGCCTTCCCAGGGGTTCTGGCCCTTAGGATGGTAAATGGCTCTTGGAAGCTGGGGCGGTCTTGTCAACCTTATGAAATTCACAGACCGTAGGGATTGGCCTGGTCCAAGTGTGACCTGGAGGAACTTTCCAAAGGGTTGTCCCTGTCTCCGGGACAGACTCGTATCCATTTCCAACACTCTTGCCTACTTACGTGTGTCTTTCCCCAGGAGGGTCCCAAGTTTGTCTAAAACCTTTGTTTTTTGTTCTTGACACCGATTTTTAAAGTCACCAGATGGCTCTTGGCATCCAGCTCAGCCCTGTGTCCATGGAGAGCCCTGTTCTGTGTTAAGCTTTCGGTTGTTAGTGCATAACTCTCACTTATTTCTTCATAGAACGCCTTTTGTCTTGTGGTAAACACTTGGCATATGTTCAGATGGCTGCCTCGTATTCTGTTGCAGTTTACACGAGCGGTCCGTGGCTATTTAGAGTCTCTCTAGTTCTCTCTGAGGTTAAAAGACAACTACGATGAGCATCTTAGTGTGTGCAGCTATTTCCATGTTTGAGATTATTTTGTTAGGCAGGACAGACAAGGATAAGAGAGGAGGTAGGAAAAAGTGAAGTCCCAGAATCAAGGCGGACGGGCCCTGGCGGGCTCCCAACAACCACGGCCCCTGCAGGCGTGTGTTATTGAGCCCGTGCGTGCTCCCTCCCCAGCCCCCGCCGCGGCCCGAGTACCCGTCTCCCTTCCTGCGGAGCGCTCAGTTCATCTTCAGCCACCGCTACTTTGACTACCTGGGGAACTTCATCGCCCTTGGGAACCTTGTGTCCATTTCCGTGAGTGTGGGCTCGGCCTCGTGGGGATGTGGGAGGCACCTCATTGCCCGCCCGCCCGGCCCCTGCCCCTCCTCCGCGCTCCCTGACCGTGGCCTTGGCACCCGGGTCCTGGGCCGCGCTGGCGAGCCACCTACTGTTCTGGCTCTGCAGGTGTTCCTGGTGATAGACGCGGACGTGGTGCCCGAGGACCGTGACGACTTCGTCCTAGGGGTGAGCTCTGGGGACGTGCGGCTGGCAGGCGTTCGCTGGGGCGACAGGGGAGTCAGTGGGAGTGAGAGGGCACAGCCTCCCCCTCCCCGGGGCCCCTCCGGTGCAGAGCTGCTCCTCCCCTTGTGGGGTGCCCCCAGCGGACGGGCAGCCGGACCTGGGAGGGGCTGGTGTGGCCCCGGGATTGGAGCTTTCCCCTCCTGGCTGCTGCTTAGCTGGTTCTCAGCCCTTTCTGGAACTGTGAACTCCCCTCTTAACATTACGAGGTCTTGTCAAACTCCTTAAGAACTTAAAAACAACTTTTTCATGTCAGATTTTTTTTTTAAAGGTTTTATTTATTCATTTGACACAGAGAGAGAGATTACAAGTAGGCAGAGAGGCAGGCAGAGAGAGAGGAGAGAGGAGGAAGCAGGCTCCCCACTGAGCAGGGAGCTGATGCGGGCCTCGATCCCAGGACCCTGAGATCATGACCTGAGCCGAAGGCAGCGGCTTTAACCCACTGAGCCACCCAGGCGCCCATTCACGTCAGATTTTAAGCAAGATAGCCCGAATACCTGCACGGTACTTAGCGCCGGCACGCTAACAAAGCAGGTGTTGTAGAGTTTATTTTGATGAAAGAGCTTGAGAACGATATTAAAATCGAAGGGAGTAAATGTTCTCTAATTATGTAGGAAAAAGCTTGACTTGTCTGATTTAAAACTGACGCAGTATGTCATGCATAGTAAATATAGACTGGACTTTATCATAGCATCAGAATGGAAAAAGTGGCTTTCCTGACCTGATGCTTGAAATTCCTTTGTATTATCCTTCACGAAAGTCCCGTTCTCAGCTTTCTTATTTCTGTTGTACTTTTTTCCTGGATGACACCGGAAGGCTTCTGACGCAGTGGAGAGGCGGACGGTTTTTATTCCTCATGAAGTCAAGTTGGATACAGTTGACCTATATTTTATTCTTTTTTTTTTTAAAGTTTATTTATTTTTTTGTTTACTTGACAGAGATAGATCACAAGCAGGCAGAGAGGCAGGCAGAGAGAGAGGAGGAAGCAGGCTCCCTGCTGAGCAGAGAGCCCGATGCGGGCCTTGATCCCAGGACCCTGAGATCATGACCTGAGCCGAAGGCGGAGGCTTTAACCCACTGAGCCACCCAGGCGCCCTATTTTATCCTTCTTAACAGTAGTCGTTAAGCATCCGGGTCAGCGTGATTGTCTGTGAGAGACTTCGGGTCGCGTGAACGCCACGTGGGGGTTTTGGGGTGCCCGCAGAGTTCCATCCCTTTCTACCCCTTCATAATTGCTCACGATACGGGGTCAGGAGTGTTCTTCCTGCCTTAATGGTGACCTGTTCACGGGTGTGAATGAGGCAGCACTAAGAATGGACTTTAGACTGGACACCGAGGTGAGGTCACTGTAGTGGTCAGGTGACCCCATGTGTCCCTCACGGCTCTGTGCACGCTGGCTCTGTGGGTGGTGTGAGGCCCCCTGGAAGGGGAGAGCCCTCTCTATTTTACTGACCGGCTTCAAAGAAGACCGGGACCCAGTAGCTGGTGGGGACCTTCGAAGCTAAGACCTCCTCTGACACCTCCCCACTGAGGGATCTCAAGATGCTGGTGAGAGTCAGGTGTGCCCACCGGGGAGGCCACTGCCCACGTGCGCTGGTAGAGGTCGCCCCAGTGTTCCCGTGGAGAGTGGACTGGAGAGGTCAGGGCAGAGACCTGGGGGTGTGGGCTCGGGCGGCAGCCATAGGGAGAGAGAGATGTGGCCGAACTGGGGGCCAGTGGGTTTGGGGGTGGGGTGACCCAGGCCCTGCAGGCCCAGAAGGGATAGAGGGTCGGGAGGTGGAGGGCCGGGTGAGTGTGGGCTGGGGGTTGTCACTGAAGCTAGCGTGGGGCACCCGGTCATCTGAGGGGAGGCTGTGGAGCAGGGAGGTGGGGTGCTGGGGGCGCCCCACGTGGGAGGGGCGGGGGCATAGGACCCGCAGTCCCAGGAGCCCCGAGGAGCAGGTAAGGGGGCGCAGGTGATGTGGGGCTGACTGCTAGGTACCTGCCTTCCTCTCTCAGATTCTCAACTGCGTCTTCATCCTTTACTACCTGCTGGAGTTGCTGCTGAAGGTATTCGCCCTGGGCCTACCGGGCTACCTGGCCTGTTCCAGCAACGTGTTTGACGGACTCCTCACCGTCGTCCTGCTGGTAAAGTCGGACCCGGGCCCGGCCGCTGGCCTCTCCGGGCAGGCGGTGTGCTCTCTGCGTCTGGCTCTGCGCTCTGTTCCATCTCGGGCTGTCCCTTGGGAGTGGAGGGCCCCAGGAATTTGGGCTCCTGCCTCCAGGGACAAGGGGCTGGCTTTCCGCCGCACGAGCTGCGTGGTGGGCTGCCAGGGGGCCGGTAGGAGGCTGGGTCTCTGCGGCCTCTGAGCGTGGCGGGGGCAGGCTGCCTCTCTCGCCGCCAGGGTAGGGGGGAGGCTGGAAGGAGCCCACAGTGCTTGCCGGCTAGCCAGCCCTGGCCACAGACCTAAGGATGGTGGGACCTTGCCGCGGGTGGAAGGAGGGCGGGGGGGTCTCGGGCACCCTCCCAGAACCCGTGGGGGTGGAGGGTCAGGTGTGGTGTGTGTGTCATGGCAGCCATACTGGTACATTTATTCGTGTTTGCTGTGGGCCCCTTGGGACAGGAGCAAAGACAGTCTGAGAGAAGGGCCTTCGGTCTGCCCTTGACCCCGGCCTCTGCCAGCCTTTCTGGTGTCCCGCCCTCCGGGTGTGCGGGCCGCTGGGTCCCGAGCCCTTGGTGTCTTCTCAGCCGCAGGAAGCCCCACATTTGGAACTAACCCGTGGGGACAGGAACGGAGCTCTGACTTCTCCCCAAAACCCCCTCCGGTGGGGGGCGTGTTTGTTACCCACGAGCTTCAGAATTCGTTTGGAAGCCGCCGAGATCAGTGTTGCTGTAGCGATGCCTTCTCTTCTTTTGTAATTAAAGGTTTTGGAGATCTCAACTCTGGCCGTGTACCGATTCCCACACCCGGGCTGGTATGTGACTGGAGAGAACCGAGGGAGGCTACAGCAACCGGCGCCCCGCTAGGCCCCGGGGGGGTGGCCCGCCGCCCGGGCGCCCCGGCCCACCTGCTCGTGCTGCTCGGCTCCAGGGCTAAGCCCCCGAGTGTTAGGAGAGCAGGCGGCTGGGCGGGGGGCCGGCTGAGCACTGTGGAGCCGTCCCCTCCCCTCGCTCTTGGGGAACGGGTCCTGAGTCGCCGTCAGAACGATGGTGTTCCCAGAGCTGGGATAAGCCCCCAGAGGGCAGCAGGCTCAGCACCAGAACCAGGACGGGACGTGCGGCCCCCAGGGTCCCGGGGAGTGGAGACGCCCGGCTTAGGGCTGCTGGGACCCCTGAGCGCTGGACGAGGGCTGGAGGCCGTGTGACTGACGTTGGCCTGTCACCTCCCACTCTGGGCTTGAGTTTAGTAGGGTAGCGGGGGTGGGGCTGCTGCGTGAGCCCCGCCACCCCCGCGCCGGCCGCAGAGCAGTGCAGGTGTCTGGGCAGGGTCCCTGAGCGCCTCGAGGTCTGGCTTGTGGCGGCTGTCAGGTGGCGTTGGCCAGCACACAGCGGCGCCAGCCAGTGCCCGTGCTGTTCCCAGGCAGCCTGGCCGCCTGGTGCCGTGGTATGTCTGTGGGCCGCCTCCCTCCCAGGGGAGTAGCCGGAAAGAGCTGGAGATGGGGAGTGGGGCCGAGAGACTTGCCGTAGGGCCAGCTGCCCCAGGAAGAGTCTGGTCTGAGGGGGGCAGACAGGTCGGCTGGTGCTGTCCTTGGTGGCGTGTGGGGCTGGCGGCCGCAGGGCTGGCTTCCCGCGTTCCCGGAGCACGCTGGAAACCTGCCGTGCACGTCGGTCTGAGAATCACAGGGGAGCGTTGTGTGGGAGAATGAGTTTCAACTTAAGGAGAAACAAGAGCGCACTAAGCCCCTGAGGGACACCCCAGAGGGGTCAGGGTATGGGATGGAACCACAGGACGGGGTGGGCTCAGGAGCCAGGGTCGGGCGAGGGGGCTAGGAGATGACGTCAGAGAAAGGGGTGAGATAGGGCCGTGGCTAGGGGTCAGGGGTCAGGGCACTGGCTCGGGGACCGGGTCCCTCCTCCTCGTGCTGGGATCTGAGCTGGGCGTTCTGGCGTCTGGAACCTGAGTGGTCTCCCGGGTGAGCGGAGGGGTGTGATGGTGCAGCCCTGGGCTGGCAGGTGCGGCCGTCCAGGCTCTGTCCTGTGCCCGTGATGGAGCCCCCCCCCGCCCCCACTTGCTCTCTGCGTCTCTGTCCGTGTCTGAACACGCATCTCCTCGTCTTCTGTTGCCGGCATCTTGAGGCTCTGCCAACCCGTGTCCCGTGTGTCTCTGCAGGAAGCCGGAGATGCTGGGCCTGTTGTCGCTGTGGGACATGGCCCGGCTGGTGAACACGCTCATCGTGTTCCGGTTCCTGCGCATCATCCCGAGCCTGAAGGTACGTGGGCCTCTGACCCCTGGCTTGCCTCCCAGCCGCCCGTCCCGCTCCCACTGCTGCAGTGCTCTGGAGAGCGGCCGGGCCTGGACAGGGAGGCTTTGAGGCCGGGACTGTCCCTCTGGCCACCCTGGTCCCCTGGGCTGTGTCCCCAGCCATGCCCTGCCGCCAGGCAATGCAGGAGGGCAGCAGGAGCTCGTGAGCAGTCCGGCCCTGCTTGTACGGACACGGACGGGGAGGGCCGGTGCAGGTGGACGGGCACAGGGCACGGTGGGTGGCTGTAGGGGTAGCTCTGTGCTCTTTGGGGCCCTTGGCGTTTGTGAGAGGCGGGGGCTGGAACCCCTGGAACCTGCACGTTCCTGGGCGTCCTGACATTTCCAGGAGGCCGTTGGTGTTGGCCCTTCGTGGCTTCTGGCACTGAGGGCCAAAGGCGGGATTGGCCCCGGCGCTCACCTCCAGGTCCCCCAGTTCCGTAGTGGGGCATGTGGTTGGCTGGGTGCCAGTCGGCATGACTCCCAGTCCTGGTGGCTCGTGACCATCTTTAGGCCTCATCTTCTCTCCATGTGCCCACAGGGAGGGGTGCCAGCCTTGAGGGGCGGGGACCCGGTGAGCAGGGCACTGCGGCCCAGACCCACCCAGCACAGAGGGGGCGTTCGCTCCTCCTGTCCGTGTTCCTAAGAACTTTTCAGGAGACAAGAAACCAAGGACATCAGAGCCCTTTTTGCATGTCCAGGTCCTTCCCCCGGGCTCGCCTGTCCTTCCTACCAAGCTGTGGACCTGTGCCCTCCGGGGCTTCCCTGTTAGCTAGCGGACTCCCCGTCGGAAGGTGGCCTGGGGGCCCTGGCTGCACCCAGGCGTTCGTGCACGCGACACGCTGGCATGTGATCACACATAACCGCAGGCAAACACACACGCCTAATCACATGCACATGATGGTGTGTACACGTGACCGCATGTACGTGATCACACCTGCAGCACACAGACTCCAGTCACATGCACACGCTGAAAGCACACGTGAGCCACATGACACGCAGAACTACACTTGTGCACTACGGTGCACACACACGTGCCATGTGCACACGAATGCACACCACCATACGCACACGCCAGGACCCTGCCATGCGGGAGCACGCTGTACTTGCACGTGGTCGTGCACATGTGCGCACGCTGGTTCTGGTGTGTCAGCATCCAGGGTTACAATCTGGCATCTCAGGTGGGGTGAATGGGTAATCGGAAAGCCCTTCTCTGGGGCTCAGGTTCCGGGGCCTGGGGAGTAGCCCTCTAGCTGGGGTGCCCGGGTGGGAGTCTGGGCCCCTTTCCCAGACCCAGTCCCTCAGGCGAAGCTGGAGACCTCAGGCCTGCGCTTCTTTGGAGCCTCCAGACCCGAGAGGAGCTCACCCAGCCTTGGTGGTCGCTGGGCAGTGTGACCTGAGCTCCTGTGTGCGCCGGCTTCACCGAAGGCACTGGACTTGAGACACGTCTGCACCTGGGTGGATGGTGGTGTCTGAGTGGGTGGTGTGGGTGTGCCTGTGACTGGATGCATGTGGGTGTATGAGTGTGTGCGTGTGTTTAGGGGGGGGCCGTGGAGCGTGTGTACGTGTGCAGGTGGGAGCCGTGGGGTGTGCGTGCCTATGCGGGTGCGGGGTTGTGGGGTGTGCATGCTGGTGCGAATGCGGGTGGGGGGTTGTGGGGTGCGCGTGTGATTGTGAATGCGGGCGGGTGCGTATGCGGGGGGGGGG
>LNAC01000014.1:6935792-6959455 GCA_002007465.1 Ailurus styani
GTGAATGCAGGCAGGGGCCATGGGGTGCGGGTGCGGGTGTGTGTACGGGCGGGGGTCATGGGGGGCGCACGCGGGAGTGTGTGGGGGCGGGGGTCGTGGGGTGCCCATTGGGAGTGTATGCAGGTGGGGTCGTGGGGTGTGGGTACAAATGCAGGCGGGGGCCGTGGGGTGCGGGTGTGGGTGTGTATGCGGGCGGGGGCCGTGGGGTGCGCGTGTTGGTGTGCACTGGCGGGCGGCTGCCTGGTGTATATGTAGGGGTGTGTGGACTGGTAGTTCACTGGTCTCGTCGTGCTTTTCCAGGTCGGGGTCAGGGCAGTGGGCTGGGCTGGTGCACGTCAGTGGGACCAGGAAGAATAGGGCCCTCCTTTCCTTCTGTCTTCAGCTAATGGCCGTGGTGGCCAGTACCATCCTGGATCTGATCAGAAACATGCGGGCCTTTGGCGGGATCCTGGTGGTGAGTCTGGAGGGTGGGTTCTGGCTGTCAGGGGTGCGGACGCGCCGGTGGGTTCCGGTGAGTCTGAGCCCTGGGCCGCTGCCGGCTCTAGAGGAAGGGGGGCCCAGTATTGGGGCGGCTCTCGGGCTGTGTCGCCGGGGAGGCCAGAGAGCCCCCTGCCAGTCCCCAGCGTGGCCCCCGGGGCTGGTCCCGACCATGCTTCCGTGCCAGAGTTGCCTCGGCCACTTTATTCTTTTGTGTATTTTGAAGAGTTTTTTTTTTTATTTGACACACAGAGATCAGATCACAAGTAGGCAGAGAGACAGGCAAAGAGAGAGGAGGAGGCAGACTCCCTGCTGAGCAGAGAGCCCAATGCGGGCCTTGATCCCAGGACCCTGAGATCATGACCTGAGCTGAAGGCAGAGGCTTTAACTCACTGAGCCACCCAGGCACCCTCTTTCGTGTATTTTGATCGCGGGCCATAGTGAGACGCTGATTTTGAAAGGCATGAGAGGCACTAGGGGTCCCCGAAGCCCACGTAGACCCCAGATGGGGCTTTGGTCGGCCCTCCTTGTGCAGACAGAGCTCAGGAAACTGCCAGCCGTGTTGGCCGAGAGAGAACCGTGGCACTCTCCGGCTCCAGACCCGGCCTTGCCGCTGAACTGCTATTGGCTCAGCCCAGGGGGCCCCTGGTGCTGCTCTCGGCACGAAGCCCCCCAGAGGAGAGGAAGGCCCAGAAGGGACTGGGTTGGCCCGGGGGCTGTGCCCTTTCCTTTTCCCCTTGGCAGGTTGGGGTTAGGCGGGGCTGGTCAGGGGCCCCTGGTAGCGCCTTCTCTCTGTGGCCTGAGACTGCTGGTGGTGTTCCTTGCACATCACCTCCCGGAGAAGCCTGGCCCGTTCCTACCTGCCCCTCCCTTGGGACCCCTTCTCCTGAGACCACCCAGAGTGGGGGTCCTTCTCACCTCTCTTCCTGCCACACCTATCCTGGAGAGGGGGCGGACAGCCTTTCTTTCTTGGCCCCTGGGTCTTTGCCCTTGGCCCCCAGTTTCTCTCTGGCTCCCCTGGTGGGGACGGCTCCTCCCTCCTTCCCTCTGGGGCAGGTTGGCCGCCAGGAGAGGGTACTGGGGAGGAGAGGCCCCAGCCTTCCCTGGGGGAGGCCAGCAGGAGCTGTGACGGGGGCAGCGTCGAGGGCTGGGAACGTGCTGCTGCGAGGGTCCGCCTGCCAGGGGCGCTGAGCAGGGCCCCCTCTGCCCCCAGGTGGTGTATTACGTCTTCGCCATTCTGGGCATCAGCCTGTTCCGCGGTGTCATCGTGGCGGCTCCAGGAAACGGCAGGTGAGGGGGGCCTGAACGTTGCAGAGGGAGTGCCTCTGGGGTGCGGAGGAGCGTGAGGCTGGGTGGTGGTAGGCGGTGCGCTCCCCGGGGGGGGGGGGCTCCTAGTCCCCCCCCCTTTGTCCCCCCCCCCCCCCCCCCCCCCACCGTAGCCTCCTCTCTGGGAGTGTACCTTACAGCNCCCCACCCCGCCGGATGCCCTCACCCAGAGTCTCTACCGAGAGTGTTTCCGAAGCCTGCTCAGCGCGGCAGCCCCCACCCCGCGCCCCGTTGGGACCTTCAGGCCCGGCCACATGCTGGTGGAGGGCTGCCCAGAGCCAGACTTGGGTCCCGCTGTCTAGAAGCTCTGCGTTCCATGCCTGTGTGCAGCTCTTGGCTCCTGGCTGCTCCCGCAGCACTTCTGGAGGCCGGAGGCCCTTCTTTCTTCCTGCGACTTCTTGGGGCCCAGAGGGGTTCCAGCTGTGCAGGGACCGAGGCGGTGCTGGGGCGCCGTGGGCTCCATGCCCCGGTCCCCACCCCTGACCCAGCCTGTCGTGTCCCCGCAGCCTGAGCCCTGACAACAGCTCAGCACCGTGCGGAAGCTTCGAGCAGCTGGAGTACTGGGCCAACAACTTCGATGACTTTGCGGTGAGCCCTGTGCCCCCTGCTCCTCGGGACCCTCGCCCTCTTGCCCCGCTCGCTCGGCCCCCCCGGACCGTGTGTCTGCCGCCCCACAGGCCGCCCTCATCACTCTGTGGAACGTGATGGTGGTGAACAACTGGCAGGTGTTCCTGGATGCCTACCGGCGCTTCTCGGGCCCGTGAGTGACCCCGGCTGCAGGCCCCGCCCCCGCCGCGATGCAGTGTGAGCCAAGTCGGTGGTGCAGGTCCTGCGCCCTTGCCGTGGGCTCTGGGTTTACTCCTCCTGGGGCGGTGGCTCCTGGAGGATTCCCCGGTGCTGGGAGCCCTGGCGGCGGGCTGAAGGAAGCAGAGCCTGGAGCTTGGAGAGCTCAGCCCCGCGCCAGCAGATGGTCCTGGGTTCGAATCCCAGCTGCACCTCTCCCTGGCCTTGCTCCCTTGGTGACTCATTGACCGCTTCTGAGAGCCATGGTCGGGTCGTCTCGGAGGCGGGGAGTCCCTAGGCGGGCTCGCGAGCGCTGCCGCGTGTCTGTCGTCGTGGTGACCCACCTGGCACTGCGCCCGGTGGCCCATGGCTGGCCTTCTTGCCTCCACAGGTGGTCGAAGATCTACTTTGTGCTGTGGTGGCTGGTGTCGTCTGTCATCTGGGTCAACCTGTTTCTGGCTCTGATCCTGGAGGTACCCGAGATCCCTGCCTCGGGGTGGTCGCTGACTTGCCGAGGATGGCGTGAGGCCGCCTGCCAGGCCACCTGGACCGGGGTGGGAAGGGGTGGTGCTCGGTCCCAGCTTGGCGCCACTTTTGCTGGCTGCTGGGAGCCTCTTAGAGTGCCCTTGACGTTGGGCCCGTGGAGTTTTCAGCCCCGGGCGGGGCTGGGGGCGGCCCGTCAGGCGTCCAGCGCCTGCAGGAGCGGGTGGCCTTGCGGGGCCCTGGATCCCAGTGTCCAGGAGGGGCTCGGCTCCCTTCAGCAGATGCCCGGCCCACAGCGGAGCGGAGAAGACTGGCTCACGTGGGGCTCGCACCCACTGGCCACCCTTTCCTCCTCCTGCTTGCCAGAATTTTCTTCACAAGTGGGACCGCCGCAGTCACCTGCAGTCCCTTGCCGGGAACCCAGACAGCACCTATCAGATGAGCGCCGAGCTCTTGTTCAGGTGTGTGGCGAGGAAGGGGCTGCTGCTCCGGGGAGGGGAGGAAGGGGGGATGCGCAGGGAGGGGGCAGGCGGGCGTCCTCTGTGACGGTGACACTCCCTCCTGCCAGTTGTGAGCCGGGGCCGGGCCCAGGCTCCCTGTGCTCCTGCTCCTGGGGCTGTGACCTCTGTCCTGCTCTCCCATGAGCTCATATAGGATGGCGCCCTCCAGTTCCATGAGTCTCCAGGGGATACTTTTGGGGGGTGAGGGGGTGGCCCTTGAAAGTCTTTCCGCTGCTGGTGCAGGGCAGTGGGGGTTGCCCGAGAGCTGCGGCCATGGCTTCCCTCCGTGGGCATGCGCCGTGTTGTCGCAGCCCCTCTGTGCACCGACCNGGGGGGGCCCCCCCCCCCCCCGCCCAGCTTTTAAGAACACCCTGCCCACGTCCCAGAGGTGGATCTAAGTCCTTGCGCTCCCTTGGGCACGTATATGATGGATGATTCCCAAACTGGGAGCAAGGCGGCCCACCCTCCGGAGGTGCCCAAGTTCCCCGTCTCCGGGGCTCCCGGCACATCTCCCCGGTTTCCCTCTCCGGAGCTCCCGGCACATCCTCTCCCCGGTTTCCAGGGACGTCCTGGAGGAGCCGGCCGAGGAGGAGCTGATGGAGAAGCTGACCCACCATCCACACCTGCAGCTGTGCAGGTGACATCCGGGCGTGCCGTCCCGGTGAGGGCGGCAGGGGGCGCTGTGGCCTCGGGACGGATGCGGTTGTGGGAGGAGGTGGCAGCTGCCTGGAGGGAGAGATTTTCCCTCCGATGGACCAACGGACGGATGGACGGACGGAACTCCTCCACCTGCCGGAGGTTGGGGCAGAGAGCGCAAGCCCTGGGTCGCCGCCGAGCTGAACCACTAACTGCCACCAGCTTTTCTTGGTGTCACCTCAGAGTGGGCTACCTGAGCTTCGCGTGGCATCTGGGCCACGCCGCTCTCCTTGTCCTGCTTCGGCAGGACTCCCGACTTCTCTGAATCCTGGAAGAGGGTGATTCCACAGGGACCTTCCAGACTGAGAAGGAGGGAGCCGTGGCCTTGCTTTCGGACCCTGTGATTTCCGTGGTGCCTTCACTGCCGGTGGCCTTCAGGGACCAGAGGCCCGCCCGGGGCCTGCACAGGCTGGCCGGCAGCTTCCCCAGGCATTAGGTTTGGGATCCTGGTGGTTTTGCGTGAGGAGAATCTGTTATTTTATGGCTCGTGTGAGTGTGATTGGGTGTGTTTCTTCGTGGATCAGAATGCCAATAATTTTTATTCTGAAGTCTTCTTGTGGAGAGTGAGGTCATTCTTTACTGGGACACAACTCTGGTCCTGCTTCTCTGGAACAGGGTGGCTGGTAAGATTGTTCAGGTTGTGCACTACAAACCTGGCTGCAAGGGTGTGTCCAGCCACTGGGACGTCTCCCCACGCCGAGGGGTGTCTTTTTCTAATTTGTGTTAAAGGCCTGTGTGAGCCGGTGGTGGCTCATTCCTGTACGTGTCCCCAGGGGTGTGGCAGAGGAGGCCCGTAGTCGGGGAGGAGGGGAAGTGAGTGATGTGCGGCCGGCCACAGGGTCCCTTGGGCCACCGTGGGTCCTGACGAACAAATGGTGTTCTCGTTCAAGGGCCGGCTCGAGTGCCGGGTGGGAGCTGCGGGAGATCTCTGTTGAGGACTCGTGGACGGTGGTGCTGGGATTGATCAGCGATGTCAGCTGCGGGCGCCAAGCCGGTGGGGGGCCCGGGGAAACGAGAGCGTGGGTGCGGACTCCACGCGGGGAGTGGTCGCCTCCGTCTTGCCAGCTTGTCTGGGGAGTGGGATTAGAGGAAAGTAACTGGAAAAAGGATTTCTAAGATGTCAAGAAAGCCCCGCGCTCAGGGTTACGTTTCAGGTGCCTGCGAACGTTGTCGTTTCTGATCTTGGAGTTTGCGTGAGATCCTGCGCCTTGATGTTGCTACCCCTCAGGTCTGGGGGATCTTCAGGCGTCGTGAGGACACTCCCAGAACCGTCCCCTCGGCAGGCTGCCTTCTGGGGAGGCCGGTTCGGGCGGGGAGCCCCTCGTGGAGCAGTGGGTTACAAGTCTGCCCCCAGCCGGTCTCGGCAGAGCCCTGCTGGGCCTGGGGACAAGGGGGAGGCCCCCTGGTCAGCTGCTGCGTGCACCTGCCACGTCGCCATCCCTTAGCCCCTGCCCCTGCCCCCGAGGTCTGAGCGCCATCTGGTGGCAGGACCGGATTCACGTTTCCTGCAGGCTGGACCCCATGACCCTCAGGGAGAGCTCACTGCTTTTCCTCAGCCAGCTGGAGGCTGGGGTTGGGGTACCCGCGCTGGGGCCATCGGGCTGGTATCTTCTGACCACGAGCTGGTGTCTCTGGGATGCTCTGGGGGGCATTGACTGTCCTCTCTGTCAGTTTCAAATGGTATCGGCCTCCAGGCCTTTGTCCCCATGCGAACCAGGGCTGAGTTCTCGGTTGAGCTGGGGCTCAGGTTTTGGTTAAGGGGAGCAGGGCTGGTGGGGATCTCCTGTCTGCAGTGGTCCCGGTGCCCCCCATCCTGTCCCCAGCCGGGTGCTGGGCAGGGTAAGACCCGTTCGAGAAAGGCCACGTGCTCACGTCTCTCCGATGAGCCCTTGCAGCTCTGGTGGGGCTCGTGTTCTTTTCTGTGGCTGGGGGGGCTCGGCGCCGCTGGACTGGAGTCCCCCAGGGCCATGCAGGAGTCTGGGACACCTGGAGTCCCAGGGGAGGTGGGAGGAGGCAGGAGCAGGAGGCTGCTGCGTCCAGAGGAGCCCTGCGGCCTGGGTCAGGCTCTGAGGCAGGCCCTGTGTGTCCGCAGGCTGGGGAGCCTTGGCGTGGGTGGAGCGGCATGGAGGCTGCTGGCCTGGTGGAAGGGGGCAGGCCCAGGGGGAGGAGGGCACGGGGTGGGGTGCCCACTGGGGGGGGCATGGGTGGGGCAGGGTGGTGGCAGTGCCTGTGGGCTCAGAGCTGAACACGCCAAATAGCAGGGCCTTGGCTCCTAGGCATCGGTGGCCCTGGAGTGTGGGCGAGGCAGGGGCCGGCGTGGGCACCAAGCTGCGTCCGGGAGGCCTGAGTCCTGCCCAGCTAGCACTGGCAGCCTCCGTGTTGGGGGCTGGGGGGGCTCTCGTCCCCTCTGCCCAGCTCAGGGCCGTCAGCTGCCCCAGGGCGTCTGAAGGTGAGCTCTCCCCAGGTCCCGCACTGACCAGGACGGGCTGTGGATGGGCAGGGGCCGCCTCCTCTCCCACTGAGCTTCCCCGTGGAGGCCCCCGCTCCCCCAGACCACTGGGAGGACACAGTCGCCATTTCTGGGGCTGGGGGGGCGGGGAGGGCCGGAGTTGGCTCCCGTGTAACAACCGCACGGAAGCAACTGCAGACCTAGGGAACAGCTGCAAGTAGAGCTTTCTTCCTGACTCAGTGGAGGGGAAGTTGTGCTTCCGGTGCCCTTCAGCCTCCGTGCTTTAGGGAGGGCCACCGACAGACAGGCACACGGGGACCGGGTCGCCGCAGGTTCCTACCGGCCAGCGCTCACCACGTTCACGGCCATTCTGAGCCTCCAGTTTGGTCCCTCGGACCCCCGGGGTCGCCTGTAATCTTCCCGGACAGGTGACTTTGGCACTCTTCAAGGTCGGCCAGTGATTGTGTAGGAAGGTCTCTGGGCCGGGTTTACGCAAGGTGTCCTCGTGAGCTTGATTCCGCGGTTTTTGTAGGAATAGCCCAGAAGCGCATCCTGGTGGGTGGTGTGAAATTTCCGTCTGCCCCGTGGCTCGCGCCTACCCTGTCGCTTGGTGTCGGGCTGCCCAGTGTCAGGCCGCTCCTTCTCTCCATGTGAGTGTCCACCTCAGCAGACTTCCTGTAGTTTCTTCTCCCTCCCGGGTTCATCTGTGCACACCACGCTTCCTTCCCTTCGCTGGGTTATGTCTAGGCTGTCGCTGTATTTTGTTTCATGCTCAGATTCTCCTCGGCCAGTGGGAACCACTTCATCTGGCTTTTGTGTCCGTTTGCCATCTTTTGAATGCTTCTTGGCTTTCTGGTCCGAAAAGATGTTTTGGGCTCATGTTTCACCTTCTCCGCCCCTGCCCTGGGAGCAGCCATTGCTCCAAGGGCCCCTGCTCCTTGAAGCAGGATTAGCATCGAGGAACCAAGAGGTAGGTGTGAGGTATTGCTATTGGAGTATCACTCTATCCAGGTTCTCGTGGTGGATAGAGCTAGGGAAAATATGTGTGCATCTGTCTGTGTGACTGTCTGTCCATCCGTCTCTCTATCCATCTCTTAGTTCATCTGTCCATCCATCCGTCCATCTGTTCATCCGTCCATCCATCCATCCATCCATCCATCCATCCATCCATCCATCCATCCATTTGTCCGTCCATCCATCCATCCATCCATCCATCCATTCGTCCACCCATCTGTCCATCCATCCATCCGTCTGTCCGTCCATCCATGCATTGGTCCATCCATCCATCCATCCATCCATCCATCCATCCATCCATCCAATCTGTTGACAACTATGAGATCACGCTAATACCTCCATTTTCAAACCAACACCACAGGGTACATCTGTTTTTTTCTCTACGGGATTGTAAGCCCTTTATTTCTGAATGGTTCTCGTCTCCTCCATCTGTGCACTCACCTGATTAGTTCTGTAAATACGCCTCTCCCATCGCTGCTGCTGCCCCCTCCCTGCAGAGACACCCTCCTCACCCCGCGTGGCTGCCCTTCGGATGCCCTCCAACCACAGACTGCAGGAAAGAGCTTTCTAGGTGGGAGAGATGGTACTGTCAGGCCCTTCAAAATTAGGAATAGCCAAGTAAGAACCTGGCCAGCTCATTAAAACCAAATAAGTAAGTTAAAAAAGTAAACATTAGGAGAAATGTTTCTCTTTATTCGCAAATAACTTGATTGTCCAAACAGAGAAGATAAAATTATTGAACAGTAAGAATTCGGCAAAATGGTTTGCTGTAAGATTAATACACTGAAATCGAACACTTTTCTAAACACGAACAATAAGCCGATAAGTCTGTTTTAAGAGATAACCAAAAAAGGTACTATTGACATGGGAGTAAAATCTTTAGGGTCCTTAGAGATACACTGACCGTGAGATGTTCAAGGCCTATATACAGAAAACTAAAATATCATTCAAGTCCAGGACTGTGCACTTGAGGGGAGCGTGCTGGGTCTCCAGTTACCGCACGGGGCCTCGGACACTCGCGCTTACTGCTCGCGGCTCTGCAGGCCCAGCTTCGCTGGGCGCCCTTCACGGTGGGGCTGGGGCTGTGTCCCCTTGGGTTCTCTGGGAAGAGCCCTCGCCTATGCTCATTCAGGTCGTCAGCCAAATTCTGCTTCCGAGGCGAGAGGCTGAGCCTGTAGGACCCCATTACCTCGTTGGCTCTCCGCAGGGGTGACTCTTAGGAACGGAAGCTGCCTGCATTCCTTGCCCCGCGGCCCCCAATCCTAAGTCAGCAACAGAGGACATGCTGCAAGTCCAATCCCTCACCCTTGGCGCCTCTTCTCCAGGAAGAGCCCTGACCCCTTACAGACTCACCTGTTTAGGCCAGGCCCACCAGAGCCTCTCCCTTTCTTGAAGTCAGCAGTGTCGTAGATCGGCACGCAACCCCAGGAGTGACTGTGGCATCATAGTCATGGGTCCACCCGTGCCCGGCGGGAGGAGTATATACGGGGGTGAAGGTCCCTGGGGGTCATCTCACAGGTCTGCCGACCACAGCTGCCCTGTTCATGGCTAGAAAGTGTTGATGTTGTCAACATGTCTGTCTTCCCCCAATTAATCCATGGATCTGTTAAAATTCTAAACATAGTGCTGATTTTTTTGACAAAGTTTGATCAGCTGATTGAAAAATTTACTTGAAACTTCTGTGCAAAAATAGCCATGTTGCTTCTATAGGACAATTTGGTTGAGGACTTTTGCCAGTGATCCAGACTCACTGTGAAGCTATGGTGACCAGGAGGGCCCGACCCTGGCGCAGGGGCCAATGGAGAGGTGGAATGAAGAGCCCAGAAATGCCAGCAGTGAGTGACTGGGGCAGCTGGGAGGCCCCGTGCACCCCGGGGGCCAGAGTGGCCTCGGTCAGCCTCTGGTCAGCATGGGCTTTCTGCCGGGCCGGCAGGTGCAGAGCCGTGGTGGCCGTGGCCGGGCCGGCAGCTGGATGGGGTCTGGGACCTGGGCCAGGGCTGCTGCCGGGACCTGGGAGTGGGGTCTCAGCAAGCGGTTTGGGGCCTTTCATGTGGTCTCGTTCACTTGGCACAATAGGGCAGAATCTTGTCTTTCACCAAAACACCTAGGTCTTGGTTTTGGTTTTCTGCCTCAGAGATAATTGGTGGTTCTTAGTATTAAAAGGTTAGAACAATTCTTTTTTTTTTTTTTTTTTTTGAAAGTGGAAGGCAGGCACACTGCACTGCTCTTAAAAATTTAAGAAGGGGGCGTGGGGCTCGGTAATGCCCCTCACATCAAAGTGGCCAGCAGACGCCAGGGGCAGGGTGCGGGCAGCCCAGCCCTGGCCCACTGATCACAGTGGGGGCCCCAGCCATTCTGGTACCGCAGCTGGAGCTGCACCAGGGTGGCGGGCCCACACCTGCGGGGACCTGGGCGGCCTGGCGGCTGCCCTGGCTTTGACAGCAGTTGGCTAATCTGCGTCTGGGCCCCGGCAGCACCTGTCGCCAGGTGAGCCAACCTGCCTTACCCACCTCCTGGGCCTTCCCCTTTCCCTCTCAGCTAACGGGCAGGTGGACTGGGCCCCCTAACTCTGGACTCCAGGGCCAGCAGCTCTCAGAATCCCCGGAGGGGGCTTGCTCCAGCAGAGCTGTGGGCTGCAGCCCTGGCAATCTGATTTGGGTGACCTGCAGTGGGGGTGCTAGGAACCCGCGTTGCTGATACGTTCCTGGGGTTGCTGCTGCGGCTCCAGAGACCAGAGTTGGAGAACAGCTGGCTCAGGCAGTTAGCTTTTCTCCCTCCTTGTTTGCTTGCTTTCCCCATTGTTGCTGTTGGTGAATTATAAAAAAAAATACTTCTCGGAGGCAATCACAGAAAGGATACCTTTCTGAGTGGTCCCCTCTGGGCAGAGGAGTCGGGAAAGGTGCTGGCTTCTCTCCAGGTGGGCAGAGTCCAGGCAGCACATTGTCCTCCCCACCGTCCCACCCCCTTTTCTGTTGCCTGGGTTCTGGGTCTGTCCACAAACTGCACAACTGGACATGGAGAACCTGGCTGGACCCCAAGCCAGACGAGAGCCCTGCCCAGGTTTGGGGGAGTGGGTGTGGCGGGCAGTGAGGGCCCTGGTCCTGCCCCCTTGGGAGTCCTGCCACGCTTCCCCAGCAGAACAGATCCTACGCTCTCCTTGCTGTTCCCCTCACCCTGTGGGGCAGTGGGTGTTTTCATTCCTTCCTCTGACATGGCACGGATGTAAAGTGGGATGAGAACAGAAAAGGCTGGGCCAGGAGCAGGAGGAAGAGGCCGTATGGATGCCTGGGGAGGACCCACTCCCACTGCAGGCTGGTGCGGAGCTCCCCAGTGGCCTTTGGAAAAAAGGGAACAGGTTTCTGCCAGAGGTGGCGGCTGGCTGCTGGTTGGTGGGAGGCCCAGCGGGGGTGGAGGAGTGCCGGGTGGGGCTGGGACCCGCAACCTCACTGTCGTCAGCTTGTTTCCAGGTCTTTGTGGGGGCCTCATGAGGGGAAGGCTGTGACAGCCGCGGACACGTGAAGGGATTCTCGAGGGGCCAAAGCGGCAATGATTATTAAGATGATGAAAAACCACGATTTGGGTGCTGGCTTCCCACGTGATTTTCCGAGCCCTTCACGATGCAGGGTGTGGGCTTGTTTCACCCCAAGGAGTCCCGGGCTAGGGCGGCACTGACAGGCGGGGAAACCGAGGCACAGAGAAGCAGAGGCCACCTGCTGCTCACGGCACTGCCCCCCCCGCCCCGGGCCCAGCCTCCTCTCTGTGTCACCGCGCCCCCCCCAGCACATCAGCAGGAGGACGTGAGCATGCGCGCCTGAGACAAATGTTTGTAATGTTTGTAGAGTCGCCCCTGCAGCGTCAGACCGGCCTTCCCTGCACACGGGAGGGTCCCTACAGTCCCCACGGGGCGTGGGAGGTGACAGGCATGACCAGGGGCGATTCGGGGGGCAGGCTGGGCTCCTCGTGAGTTCCTCACCACGAAGCCACTATCCAGAGGGCCTCCAGGCACCCGGTCTGGGCCCCACCTGCGGTGCATTGTGACCTTGACGTGCGGCGAGCCTTCCTGAGCCCCGCTCCCTCGACTGGAAAGGAGGCGGGGGGCTGCTGGCTGGAATCGTGTCGCCGAGGGAGCTGATGTGCTGACCCCGGTGTGTTTTTGAACTTCAGACCTGTGGTTCAATCTCAGAGCTCCTTGTAGGTGGGGAAACTGAGGCACAAGGGGATTTTTTTTTTTACTTTTAGAAGCCTGTGCCGACAGGTGGCCAGGCAGAGTGTGTGCGCAAGGCTGTCACGAAGGCAGGTTCACTTAGCCCCGAGGAGCCTGTGGCGGGCTGTGCCCATCCGCGGGTATGACACCTAGTGCTGGAGACCTTAGACAGGCCTCTGCGCAGCTCCATCTAGAAATATGCCCCCCGCGTGACCCGTCTCTGGCCCCGGGAAGCCTCCGGTGGTCCTGGCCCCATGGACTAGAAGCTGAGATTTCTGTCCTGTGCTGGCCTCGGTCACTGTCCCCAGCAGCCCCCGAGGTGACCCCGAGCCCGGCATGTCATGTTGGCCGCGGGGGGGCGCACCACGGTGGCGAAAGCCCTGCCCCTTCCCCCTCTGGGCACTTTTGGTCTCCTGGGAATGGGAGGGCTTCCGAGCTGGGGGCTGGTTTGTATCCATTTCTTGATCCCTTCTGTTCACGTCGGAAGGGCTCCATCTTGGGAAGTCACGCCGCCTGGGTTCAGGTGGACGGTCACGGCTGGCGCCCCCTGCCAGGTGTTTGCCTAGGAGAAAGCCGGCGACGCTCGAACCTGCTGATCCTTCCTCGCGATGGCGCCAAGGTGTGCGGCTTGGCCCTTTGACCGTGCTGCGGTCAGACCTTCCTGCACTGTCTGCTACCCGAGAAAGGTGTTTAAGGGAAGGGCAGGACGTCACGGTGCGTCCCCCAGGCCCAGGCGGGAAGCAGATTGTGGAAAACGTTGGCACGAGCAGCTTTAAAATAAACCGGGAAGTTCCTGATCGGACAGACGGTTGACGTTTGTCACCCTCGTGGTGCCGGGGGCCTTCGGGCAGCTGCTGAGTGTGTGGCTCCTTCTTGGAGAAAGGTCTTAGAACTGTACCCTCAAACACGTGGAAAGACAAGGAGACTAGTTGTATTGAAAAACTGCGGACACGATATTAACAAACCCAAACGTGGGACAGAGGAGATCCATGGCCTGCCCCAAGTTCACAGCACTTTGAGATGTGGGCACGGCAGCCACAGGATGAGAAGGTAGCTGTGATTTCTGCTTGGGAGGGGCAGGACGTCTCCCTGATCCCTGGTTCGTGGCCTGGTCCACGCCGTGGTTTGGTTTTCCCATCGAATTCCCCAGGTCCCCGGAACCACAGAGGTCCCTGTTGATTTTCTGCTGGGACTCCCCCTCCCCACCTTCCCCGAGTTATGGGGGCACCAGTAACTTAGTTCTGATTTCGGCCAAAGCTGGGGGCGGCGGCCGCACTCCCACTGCCAGGAGGCCTCCTTGGCACCCCCCTTGGATTGAACCCCCTCCGGCTCCCATCGCGTTTTCTGTCTGTGCCAGCAGGTGGCCGGGGGCCTATGAGCACCCAGGGTCCCGGAGGGTCTCAGGCCTCCTCCATCCCAGTAAATGAAATAAATCCCAATGAATGTGACACTGGATCCAACCCAAACCGAGACCATTGTGCAAATGGATCTGGGAGTCAAGAAGGGACGTCTTGTGGTTCCATTTCAGTGGCTCCCAAATGTGGGCTGCCTCAGAACCCTGGGGGGTCGTGGTACCCAGATCGCTGGGCCCCATTGGGGAGGTCTGATATAGGAAGCCTGGGGAGACCAGCCTGGGAATGTGCATTTGTAGCCCATTCCCGGGTGGTGGTCACGCTGCTGGCTAGGGGCAGACACTCAGTGGGGTGCCCCTCCCCCTGTTTCACGGGGTCAGTGGAAGCCCCCCACAGTCCAAGTCTTGACCCCACCCTCCGTACCTGTGCCCATGAGCTTACGTGGAAATAAGGTTTGGCAGGTGTAATGATGCGAAGGCTCTTGAGATCTTACCGTCTTTAAAGTGGGCTCTGGAGAGAATGACAGGTGTCCGTGTAAGGAGAGAACGCAGATGTGGGAGGGGCCACGTGACCACGGAGGCAGTGGTGGGAGCGTTGGGGCCACAAGTCCAGGGACGCCTGGAGGCTCCAGATGCTGAGGCAGGTGGGTCCCTGGCCCAGGGTCTCTGGAGACAGCGCCTCGCCCACACCTTGATTTCTGACTTCCAGCCAGAAGTGGGAGGGAATCCGTTCATTGTTTGCGGTCACAGTGGCCCCAGGACACTCGCACAGCCCCGGACAAGTGCCAGGTAGTGGCGGCTCTTGTTTTTGCTGAGCTCCATGAGGCCTCCGATGACGAGCTCCAGACCCACAGGGGGACCAGTGCTCACGGGAGAAGCAGCGTGGACAATGTCCTGCTCCTGCTTCCTGCTCCTCTCCAGGAGGTGACCCAGAGCACCTTCGAGAACACATCTGGGCCCGCACCGCCCGGGTCTGGGGCTCTCGTTAGGGCTGCGGCCCAGGGATTGCCAGAGAGGGCGTCTGCTTGGGCTTGTTTGGAAGTGGAGGCTCCCAGGCGAGGCCTGGCTGGGGAGGCCGGCTGGGTGGGGGTTGTGTGGGGGAAATTCCTTGGGGCCGTGGCATGATCCTAACAGCCTGCTCTGGGCCCAGAGGCGGGGGTCCGTGGGGAGGCATGCGGCCACGTGGTGGGGAGCGATCCAGCCCCCCAGGGGGCCACCAGCCATCCCGGAGCGGTCACCCCGTAAGCCAGAGTGGCCTGAGGGGCACTCCCAGGAGGCCCCGACTGCGGTGTGCTAATGGACAGCAGAGCGTCGGTGGGCCGGGCGGTCACAGGGCTTGGCCCCAGCTCTGCGGAAACCCGCTCTGTGGCGGCCCCTTCTCCCCTCTGCCCTTGGTGTCGTTACTGTGACCCGGGGTGGAAGTAGCGTCGAGGGGCTGTGGGACTCAGAGAGGTTGGGGCAAGGAGCCCGGCCTCGCGCTGCACCTGGCGTTTCCCCTCGATGCCGCCGGGCAGAGTTGCGGACAAGCTCCCTGCATCGCCGGGGCCTGTGGGCTGCTCTCCGGCCCTTCCCCGGGCCCCCGACAGGCTGGTCTCCGTCCCCGCTGGGTGCCGGGCCCTCATGCTCCCCTTGATTCCAGGGTGAGGGGGCACCTTCTGGGGAAGCCGAGCGGCACCCCTCACCCCCCGGAGCCGGTGTGCACAGAGGCCGGGCCCGTGTGCAGACCCAGCGCCCGAGGATGGGCTTGGGTGTCCCGGCCGTGGAAGGGCTTCCTGTGGTCCCGGCCGGGCCACCTTGTCAGCCCCCTGGACACCTGCGAGCCAGCTTCGGTGACAGGAAACGCAGGCTTTTCATGCTGCCCCTGCTGGCAGTGGGCTGGGGGCCCCCGTCGTGATTCGGATACAGGCGAGGGCCCGAGACCCAGGCCCCGGGTGCCCAGAGGCAGGGCCAGGTAGGACGCGCACCCCTGGAGCGAGGTCGGCAGGCACACATGCAGTACTGGGGCTGGCCAGCGGGCGGCAGCAGAGCCCCAATAGCAGGTGTCCCCTCAGGCCGCCGGACGCTTCCTCCCTCCCTAACTCCAACCCCAGGCCAGGCGGGGACAGGCACAACTACCCGTCTGGAGCTTTGTTCCCTCCCTTCTCTGCAAAGGTGTGTCCTCCTCCCACAGACTTCCTTGACCCCCAGGCCCATGCTGGGGACGTCTTCCCGCTGACCCAGCCTCGGCTGCCTCCGCACACTGCTCTCATCACTATTGGAAGTGGCCTAAGGGATGCGTGGCGCCTGGGGGCAGGGGCCTGGGCCTACTGAGTCCACACAGACATCTGCTGAGCACTGGGTTCCGGATGGAGGGCAACCTGGCCGGCTGCAGGGCAGGCGGTGCGGCCGCGCTAGCATGGGGGGCGAGGTGTCCCATGTAGCGGACCCTCGGGGGGGTAGGGGGCTGGCTCGGCGCTCCCCGGCTAAGGGGACCCTTCTGGCTGGGGTCTCGGTGCCCACCCCGCCCGCCGGCCACCACGGAGGCAGCTTGGACTCCCTTCATCCCGGGTGGGGACACTTCTGTGACGTGCCCACATCTGATGTCCCCGGAGGGAACCCGGGTGCTGGGGGGTGGGCGGCGTGTCTCGGCTGGGTGATCTGTCGTGGCTCAGACCTTGCACCTGTGCGAACACTCTTCACGCGGCCCGGTTTGCCCAGAAGTCTGCCTCTCGGGGGGCGTCCCCCCACCCCACATCTGTTCAGTGTGACCCCTCCCTACAACTCCTTGAGCATGTGCCCCAGGGCCTTTACACATGACATCACCCCCATCCGGACAGGTTGGGCGCCCTCCCCCGCTGGCCTTGACTTTCTCCTTGTCCTGTTCCCATCGGCTGATTGTCAGGCGTGGAATATACTGTTTACAGTTTCCCCTTCCTGGAATGTCAAGTCCACCAGGGCAAGGACTGTATCTTAGTCACTGCTGAGTCCCGAGTGCGCAGAATACCACCTGGCACGTAGTAGGTGCTCCATAAATTCCTGGGGGCTAAGTGAACAGATGGACAAACGAGTGGATGCCTGAGCCTGGGCCCAGCCCCCCAGGCCTCCTCGCTCTGCCTCTGAGTAGCTGGGGGGTCGGGTGAGAGGGCAGAGCTCTGCCTGCCTGGGGTTCAAACACCATCACGCCTGGTTAGCAGAGGGACAGGGGCTGAGACGTGAGTGTGACTACTCTGGTCCCCCGAGTGCCGGATGACCTGGACTTGCCTGACGATAGTTCGACTGGCTCAGCTCCTGTGAGGGAGAGGGGGCGCTGCGGGGGTGCAGCCAGGCCCTGGAGGATTGGGCTCAGGGGCACCGAAGACAACTAGGGTGACAGGCCCTGAGGAAACAAGGGGACAGATCCCACGTCTCTGTCCAGAGCCAGTCCCTCCTGAGGCCAGGTGCTGTGGGGACAATGACAGGGAGGGGAGTGGAAGGGACCTAAAACCACATCCTTAGAAAAAATGGCCTAGGAAGCGTCTGGGTGCTGGGCCAGCCTCAGAGCAGACCCCGAGGGACCCCGGGCTTCCCCTTCCTCTGTGGGGCCGTGCGCCATGCACACCCATGCGTTCTGTCTCACAGGGGGCAACTGAGGCTCGGAACATTCTGGAATACCCCCTCCTGCCCCGGCCTCCATGGATGTCTGGGCTGCCTGCTTCCAGAAACCAAAGAGCTGGCCAGCGTGATGGACAAAGGGAATTAGAGTTATGCCAGGGTCTGCCTGGGGCTGAGAGCCAGCCCAGGGAGGACAGGGAGACCGGTGTTCGCTCAGACCCAGGGGCCTCTCGTCACCATCGGAGTCTCTCAAGGCTGCGCGTGGCAGTGGGCTTGTGGAAAACGGGCGGATTCTCCTTCCAGAGCCCCAGGCGGGCTGGCCGCGGGCAGGGGACAGCTTGACACGTGGTCCCCTCTCGGGCTCCAGGAAGACCTCGCAGGCCCCTGCTCTGGGAAACAATCTCGCTCTGATCAGTGCCTTTGGCATTTGTTTGAGATGCAAAGAATGTATTTGGGGGCACCGGGACCCCGACGACGGTCTTTCTCTCCACTGGCCACATAGTTTGTCGCATAACTAAAGGGCAGTGACTTTTCTTGACCACGCGGCAGTGAAGGTATGCAGGGCTCTCTGCTCGGCCTGGTGGCGCTGGGGGCGGCGGCCAGGGGAGGGGATCTCCAGGCCGGACACCGGGAGGGGTGTGGGAGGAGAGGACGCCCGTCCTGGCGAGGGCCACGCTCTGCTGGCTGCTGGCAGGGAGCACCCCCCGCGGCCGCCATCCTTCAGGGCTCCAGGACCTGTGCTCCTGGGTGGAACCTTCTGGCACCCGGTTTTCTCTTTTCTTCCCCCAGAACAAAATTCAGCCACATCCCCAGTTTACAGATAACGTGACAGGAACTGGATGTACACGTGTTGGGGGGGTTAGGGAATGAGTGGCACGGCCCCTCCCCCAGACGCAGGGGGCTGGGGTGTCCTACTAACTTCCTGGGGTGGCCGTGGCAAGGTGCCACCGACGGGGTGACTTGAAGCAACAGAAATCGGGTCTCCGCCAGCCTGGAGGCCAGAGAGACCCCCGAGATCCAGGTGTCAGTAGGGCCGCCTCCCTCCGGACGCCCTAGGGGAGGGTTCCTGCTCCCTCTTCCAGCTTCGGGGAGGCCCGTCCCCACAACCCCTGCCCCCGTGGCCCCGAGGCCCCCTCCCCTGTGTGTGTCTTTCTTATAAGAACACCTGTCATCAGATTAAACTCCCCCCCCCACTTCCACAGAAGTTCATACGCTGAGCTTCCAGGTGGACGTGAATTTGGGGGGGGACACGATTCAACCCAGTGGCGGGGTTTTCTCTCCGACGAGCATTTGCCGGCAGCAGCTCTTCCCCTGGCTCCTCCTGGTGGGCGCCCCAGCCCAGCCACGTCTCCAGCGGCCCCATGTTAGACGTTGGGAGGACAGAGAGCAGAAAGGGTGCAGGGACCAGGGGGCGGTGGCAGGGGTGGACTACGGTGTCCCGTTTGCGTTCCAATCCTGGTCTTGCCCGTTGGTAGCTATTTGGCCTCTGGTGAGTTACTGAATGCACTTGGGCCTCGGTGTCTGCGTCTGTGAAATGGGTCTGCTGCTCCTCGCCTCCGGACTGGTGTCACTTGCCGACTCTCTGAAGCAAATGGAAAGGACAGAGAAGAGATCGTTTGAGTGGGACCGGGAGCAGGGTCTTTGGGAACAGCTGAGGGTCCCTATGCTGCCGTCCCTTGCCGCGCAAACCCTCTGCACCGCGGTTGCTTTCTCTGCAGAAGGGGGTCGTCGCTGCCTGGCTGGCGTGTGGTGAGGACAGGTGAGGGGGAGCGGGAAGGCGAGCACGGGGCTACCCGTCCGCACAGCTCGGCACTGCTGGGTGACAGACGGTCAAGGAGAGTCTTACGGACTTTGTTCCTCCTGTCCCCGCTCTGACTTTGGTCCCAAAGCAGATTTTATTGGCTTTGTTCCTGGCAAGTGCCATCAAGACAGACCTGGGGGACAGTTCTAATTATCAGTCACATCCGGAGATGAAACTGGTCCTAGACGGGCCGTGGGAGAGTCCCGAGGGGTGGAGGCTGGGCTTCCTCTCAGACGCCGGGCTGCCAGGACGCTGGGCCACGCGGCGTCCATGGCCACAGAGCCCCCAGCAGATTCGTCTGCAGCCAGAAGACAAGCGTGGGCAGCGTGACAGGCGGGCTACCCTGTGTCCACCACATGGTGGAAAGCACGCGTTTATTCCGGACAGCGCTCCTCATTCCCGAAAGCGGGTCCCAGGGAGGGGGGTTAACTTCTGGTCTTGAAACTTGTAACTTCACTTTTCCATGGGACTCCTTTGTACCCGCACTGGCCAGATTTCCTTCTAGAAGCCGCCACCGTGTCAGCTGGAGGGGCGTCTGGTCCCTCTGGCTCTATGCGTCCTTGCTCTGGGCCTCTCTGTCAAACCGCTAGTGATCCCTGCACAGACCTCAGTGCCTCGGGAGCTCCTGTTGGAAGGGGCCCCGCCATGGATCTTTTGTGATGTGGGACTCAGTGGGGCACGCCTGTGGTCGGCCCCCTGCTGCCGGGCTGTCGTCTGGGTGAACAGCCCCGGCCTCACCCAGCCGCCGAGGTCCCTGTGGCGTGCTCACCTGGCACAGAGAAGCAAGGATAACCAGGAGAGGGACTTTTGATCTCGGGATGGCTGGCACTTTTGCCAAGAGCCCCCAGATGTCTCTGCCTGGCTCCAGCCCAAGCCAGCTTCGCAAAGGGCAGCTCCTTCCAGAGAAGCTTTTGGGAAACACCTTTGACAAATGGCTTCATGCGGCGGCCTGGAGTGCCGGGGACCCAGCCGCAGGGCTCCTCCTTGGCTACCAGCCTGGGTCCCAGGACGCAGGGCCATATGGCAGGTTCAGAACGTGAGCCAGGCCCCAACATTCCTGCGTGGCGGCCCGGAGGCCCCCCACGGCCACAGCCCACTCCCCATCTCTGCCAGCCTGGACTTGCCCCGAGTTCCCAGTGCACTTGGGCGGAAGGGGGTGGGAGGGCTCCCCCACTTGGAGGCAAGTGCAAGCAGTCCACACTGTGCAGAGTGCTGTGGGCCCGCCCCCCCGACCTCCACGGCCGCCGCGCAGCCACGCTTCCCCAGCCTCTGACGCGGCTCTCGGAGTCAGGGACGTGGCCGGGGCCTGAAGTTATTTTCGTCTTGCTCTGCCAGGCCGATGGTCTTTAATAAGGCCATCTCGAACATTTCCTTGTAAGCTCGTTTTAAGGAAATGTTTGCGCACGGAGCACTTTCCCACAGCTGTGGGACAATGTGCTGTCCCTTGCCAAGGATCACTTTTGCCATCCTCGTCTTTCCTGTAGCTGGAGGTGGGCCTGGAGGCCTGCCAGGCCCGCGTTGCCAAGCCGCCTCCATTGATCATTATCAGGATGCGTTTGATTAATATCTGACGAAGCAAGAGGCCGGTGCTCGGCTGGCAGGAGCTTCCCGCTGCCGAGGGGCCGGCGGTCAGAGGCCCCGCTCTGCCTGCGGGGTCTGGGGGGCTGTGGCTGGCAGCGGGGTGGATGCCCGGGCCCGGGGGGAGGGGGTGGCGTGAGTGGCGTGGGTGACCGCGCTGGGCTTGGCCACGGCCGTGTGAACCAGCAGCCCGGCCATGCGCCCGGCTCTTTGAAGCACTTCCAGTTTGCCCAGCTCGGTACGCCCAGTGCAGACCTTTGCATTTCCAGTTCATCCAGATCCACGAAGCAAAACCAACTGCCCAGTTCCCCTGAGGCCTGCCGGCTCTGCCTCCCGGGCCTGTCCGCCTAGGGAGGCGTTTGTGGGAAGGTGCCTCTGGGCGATTCTCTGAGCCCGTCATAGCCTCCTGCCCACAGTGGGGACCGGCCTCCTTCTCACCATCTTCCCGCTTGGGGCCATCTGGAGGCCGCGGCCCTTGGGCCAGCCCTCTGCTGAGCTGTCAGGGTGGGGACCGGCCACAGGACGTGGATGTGGCAGCTTAGGGCTTTTCAGGGGTCACAGCCTCTGGGTGGAAGAGAGGGGGTCTGGAGCATGGATGTCCAGGCAGAGGGAAAGAAGCCGGGTCTGGCGTGTGTGTGGCCGGGGAGATGACGCGGAGGGGTGATAGTGGGCTGATGCCTAGGAAGGGCTGGGCAGGCCCAGGGCACCTGCGGCCCAGTGAACAAATGACCAGGTGGGTAAGGCGTCGAGCAGGCATGTTCTAGATGGGAAGTCCCTCGTGTTTTCGGAAATGGAGAACTTTACACAGGAAGGGCCTCTGGAGGCCTTCAAGTTGGACCCCATTGTCTTGGGGAAGCTAAGACCCATCGAGACAAGGAGCAGCCTGGGCCGTACAGGGAGAGGCCCCCCAGGCCCATCTGGGGAGGGTCCTCAGATCTCTCACAGAGCGTACCTCGGGGCCCGGGGTCCTGTTTTTGTGCTGAGGAACACGGAGGAAGGCCCTGCCATTTATGCCACTGTGTTTGCTGATCGCCAGGGTTTGCTGACACCCCACCAGCCCAGGGATGTGTGGTGAGCACGGCAGGTGCTGCCCCTGCCTGAATGCTGCCCCGGGTCACTCAGCTTCTTCCGCCTCAGCTCACATCTGTGAGGTAGGATTCCTAGGGCCCCCACTCCTCAGGGCAGTGGGATGGTCATACCTGGTCACACCCACCTTTCTCATTGGGCCTTTTCCTGGGATGTTTGTTGTGGCTCCAGAAAGTCCCAAAACCAGTCCCCAAACTGTCCAAGTCCTAAACCCAGAACCTGTGAATGTGACCTTATTTAGGAAAGAGGGTTTTTGCAAATGTAACCACGTTAAGGGATCACAAGATGTGACCATCTTCAACGATCCACGTGGGCCCTAAGTCCACCGACCAGTGTCCTTATAAGAGACAGAAGAGGAGAGAACAGAGGGGAGGAGCCACGTGACCATGGAGTTGGGGGCTGGAGGGGTGTGTCCAGATGCCCCGGATGCTGGAGTCCCGGGAGCCAGAGGAGCAGGAAGGACCCTCCCCCTGCGCCTCCAGAGGGAGTGAGGCCCTGTCCACACCTGGGTTTTGGACTTCTGGCTTCCACACTAGGAGAGATTACATTCCTGTTATTTTGAGTCACCCAGCCTGTGGTCATTTGTTACCCCAGGCAATCTGCACACATTCTTTCTGCCTGACACTCTCTCCACCCTCTTGAATCTTTCAGGTGGCAGCTTGGCTTCCTGAGAGGAGGCCCCTGATGCCCATCAGAGCGCCTGCTCCTGTCCCTTTAGGAGCCCCACTACAACCCACAACCACACAGTTATTGATCTTTTAATGATCAATGTGTAGTCACTTATTGGTTACTATGATTACTGTTATTATTACTATTAAGTAAATGGATATCTCCTCATCCACCCATCCATCCACCCATCCATCTACCCATCCATCCATCCATCCATCCATCATCCATTCATCATCCATCCATCATCCATCTACCCATTTGTCCATCCATCCATCCATCCAACCATCCATCCATCTTACCATCCATCATCCATCCATCCATCATCCATCCATCATCCACCCATCATCCACCCATCATCCATCTGTCATTTATCCCTCCATCCTTCCATCCACCCATCCTTCCATCCATTCATCCATCCATTCTTTTTTTAAAGATTTCATTTATTTGAGAGAGAGAGAGACAGAGATGGCAACAGAGAGAGCAAGAGAGAGAGCATGAGCAGGGAGGAGAGGGAGAAGCAGACTCCCCACTGAGCAGGGAGCCCGATGTGGGGCTCGATCCCAGGACCCTGGGATCATGACTTGAGCCAAAGGCAGATGCTTAACTGACTGAGCCACCCAGGCGCCCCTCATCTGTCCATTCATCCATCCTTCTATCCATTCATCCATCATCCATCCGTCCTTCCATTATTCACCCACCTATCCTTCCATCATCCATCCTTCCATCCATCCAACATCCTTCTACCCATCTTTCCTTCCATCCATGCATCCATTCCTCCATCCATCCAAGCATCCCTCTCTCCCTCCATGTGTCCTCCATCCCTGCATTCTGTGGCAAGCATTCTTCTAGACTGGGGTTACAGGATAGACCTGGTCTCTGTTCTCACCACTGAATGAGAACCACAGACAGCGAATCATTATTCAGCTAATTCCACTAGAATTGTGAGGAGCACCAGGAAAGAAAATGCGGCGCCCACTGGGTGGGTAGCTAGGGCCTCGAGTCGTCGGATGGTCATGGTGGGCTTCTCTCAGCGGAGATGAGCTGGGGTAACACGGTCAAGCGAGTGGAGAAGAGTGATGCCGGCAGGGCGAACAGAATATGCACAGGCAGGAAGGTCTAGGGGAGGTGGGAGGACCATCTGGAAAGCTGGTGTGTTTGTGGGGACAGAGGGGGCCATGCGGAGGCTGTCCAGGAGTCCGGGGACCTAGGTCTTGGGTCAGGGGACGATCTTCCGGTGACGCCGACATTGTCCCAGACAGTCAACCACTATGGGGGCGCGGGCTTGGTGTGGACCCCTCCACTTTCTTCTCCACTGTTTGCTTTCTCAGAAGGTTACTCTGGAAGGGGACCTCAAGGTCGAGATGGGCACTTGGAGGCTTTAGATGCCGAAGCAGTTTTACTTTGACCAAGTCAGCTGAAGGAGCACGTGGGCCTGAAGTTAGGTGAGTGTGTGTGTGCTGGAAGCGAGTTCCCACGCTCAGAACTCCTGTGGGCAGGACCCGCGCGGCTTTTCCCTGTCTGTTAATGGTACAATCTGTTCGGACCTTTGGAACATTCCTCAGCTTTTATTTAATGTAGGAAGAATCATTTCTGGAATTAGCATATAAATTGGCAAAAGTCAGCAGCTCTGGAGAAGGCACTTTCCCCGGGTGTCGGGGCAGGATGGCGGGGGCGGG
>LNAC01000014.1:6959695-6982293 GCA_002007465.1 Ailurus styani
CGTGAGGATGCATCCGCTGCTCCTCCGTTCACCTTCAAGGGGCAGAGACAAGCTCTGTTTAAGGACCTCTAAGCTCTCTCCCAGAATGTGCAACTGGGCAAGGGTACGTGTCCCCTCAGCGGTGGCCGCCAGGGGTGGGGGTGAGGGGCTTGGCCGTGAGGCAGGAGGTGTGACCGAGTGCATGGCAGTCTTTTCCAGGTAGATGGCTTGCTGAGGGAAACTTTTCTCACAGGCCTTCCTTGGAGAACAAGGTTATCGAAAGGGGAAACCCAGAAATGTTCCCTTCCTGGTTGTCATGTCTGGTCTGGTCGGGGGCAGATATTTGACACATTTTATAGCGCTATTAGCTCTTGGGCTTTTGGATAGGGGTGACCAGTTGATCATTAACTGTTTGCTACGTGTGGCATTCCAAATTCTGGCCCAAATAAGAGCTCCGTGCCGCGTGCCGATTCCGCCTACCCATTGGGCCATGGCTGGGCGGGCCTGCTTCCCGCGGCGGGCGGGGCGCTCCCGGATCCTCTGGGTGGCCCCTGCGCCCCTCGAGCCCCCATGCCCATGGTCCTCCGCGGCTGGTCCCCTCTCCTCCTGGGACTTCCCTGTGGCCAGTGTTTTGGGTTCTGCCCTACAGAAGATTCCTGCCCAGGTGCAGTGCTTGGCCTGGTTGAAAGTCCCCCAAACAGCTCCTCGCACCCCAGAGTTGGGTCCCCTCGGCCGAGGTGGGAGCTGGGAGGCCACACTTGCCATCAGATGTTCATGTTTTAAATCCATTGCATTTTCTACCAAACTTCCAGAAATGCACTTTTCTTGCAGAATCCAAAGGCAATTGCAGGGCGTTCAAAGACATGCTCCCCAGACCACCGCTGGTCATTCCTCCACCCGCACCCCGAAAGACCAGCGCCTCTCCAGCCCAAGGCCCCTCGCTCAGCTCAGCTCGCGGCTCTGCTCCCCTGCCTGGCCTCAGGGCCCCCCGGCCCGCCTCCCCGCCTCCCAGGGTACCGTGGTCTCCAGGGGACACTTTCAGATGGCAAATCTGATCCTTCACTGGGGGCTTAGAACTTTCTGTGGCTCCTCAAGATAAAGATCTAAGAGAAAACTCTAACCCCTGGTTTGTTCCTCAAAGGTCCCACACAGCCTGCCCCCCTCCTTTCCCCACCCCTGCAGCAAGGGGGCTCCGAGGACACCCCCGGGCCTGGCGTCACCGTCCCTGCTCTCCACCTGCGCACCTGCTCTTCCCGCCTGGCTGGCGCAGCCCGGACACCCCTGTTCGGGAAGCTTGCCCTGATGATGGGTCCTCGCGCATCGCTCTCTTCCTGGGACCCGTCTTCCCTGTTGTGCGGGAGCTCCTGGGCCTCCTTCCACTTCCCGGTGGCTCCGGGCGCTGCTGTGGAGCACGGACGGGAGGGTGCGCGCATGGCGGTGGGCAGACACTCCCGCTCGGGCTTACACGTGCCACCTCCCATGGGAAGATGGATCCAAAGGTGGCCAGCGCTGGGAGCCAAGGGTGCGCGGGCTGAGGCATGAAAGCAAGGGCAGGGGAGCCGCCAGACCTGGGCTTGGGCCTGGGCCACCGGCTGTGTGACCTTGAGCAAGTTACCTGGCTCTGAACCTGGCTTCTTGGGCACGGAAGCAGGAGATGCAATCGCATTTGCAGCGGGACCGGCCTGCCACGGGCCCGCCCCCACCTGCCGAGCGCTCAGTGACCAGGTTTTCACTGTGGTGGCCGGGCCTTGGCCGGTGGGACCCAGAGCCCAGACTGGGGGTTAAAAGCCAAACCTGGTGCCGGGAGGGGTGTTGTGGGAAGATGCTGTTTCGTTCCTCTTCAGCCCTCACGCAGGATGGGGGGTGGCGGGGCTGTGTCAGGCACTGGGCTCCCGTTCAGCTCTGCCCCCCTCCTGCTGGGTGACTCGGGGCCAGAACCTGAGCTCTCTGGGCCTTTGTGCTCATGTTTCAAGTCAGGGGCTGCTTCCACGCCCTTGGGGGCTCCCTCGGAGCTGCCCGTGGTGGTAACGGTGGGGTCCTCTGGGGTCTCAGGCCGGGCCGTCCCTCGGCCACTTTGTGACGTCCAGCTCCTGTGGCGTGCCAGCCGGCCCCCAGAAGGCCCTCGGCCTGGTGCCGAGACAGACCCGAAGCGTGGTTTCCTTTCATGGGCAGCAGACTCGGGGTAGGAGAGGAAGTGCTAGAAACAACATGGCCTGAGACACGATTGCTCCACGGTGAAAGCGCGAAGCTGCCCTTCCTTCCCCAGACCCCGACTCTGCGAGGGCCACCTCCACGTGACGCGGGAGGACCTGTTACCTGCTCGGTCCGACGGGGCCGTGGGGCTGCAGGCTCACAGCCACGGCTTGGAGAAAACCGGAGAGGCCGTGCTTGTTTATTGAGGCTTTACCCCGGGCACCCGGGCTGAGCCCGTCCTTATCTAAGTGGAGACTGCCCCAGAGGCCTGGCGACCCCCATCCCGGCGTCCCTGTGAGCCGTCCACCTGCAAAGGGAACAGAGCATCTCTATTTAGAGGAGGAAAAACACGGTTTCCTTGTGGGCATGCCGAGGCTGAGCCCCACGGGACATTCCCATTTTATGGATGAGCAGTCTGAGGCCCGGAGGAGGAGAGCCTGCCCCAGGTCCCCCGCTGATGTCTAGGATTCAGAATCTCACGGGGGGGATCTGACCCTCCAGCCTGCCCGTGACCCTGACCCTCCCAGCTTCCCCAGCCAGGGGATGCCTCCGAGGCCGCTCGTGGTTGCAGAGAGTGCTGGGGGAAGGCCGGGGAAGGGGGGGCAGGGGTCCCCACAGAGGACCCCCCCCCGGTCCCAGGATCCCTCCCCGGCGGCCAGCAGCCGGGGTCCCAGAAGGAATTCTGCCGAGAGAGAGCTTTTTCCCCTTGAAGGAATCAAAAGCACACACACACACATTCCTCCGAATCAGAGGTGTGCCAAGGGGGAGGGGGGGGAGGGCAGGGCCCCCGGACCGGCCCGCCGCCAGCAGCGCGGGCACATGACAGCCCTGAAAACTGCTGGCAGGAGCTCAGGCCGGGCGCTCGCAGTGGGCGGCGGTGCCAGGGGCGGGGTGGGGGGGTGGCCTTTCACCAGCTTGGCACCTTGGACATGTGACGGTCAGGGCAGCCCAAGGGGTGCCCGTGTCTGCTGAACCTTCCGGTCCTGGCCTCTGTGCCCACGCTCGCCGGTCCGGGGAGAGCTGGGGGGGAGGGGGTGGTGTGAGGAGGGGCCGCGCGAGCTTCGGCTCCTCCAGGACACGGGATCCCAAGTGGCTTTTTGTAACTGCTCCATTTAGCCGGAGAGGCTCCTGGCAGTTTCCACCACGCGGTCCCCTCCACGGCCGCGCGGCTGCCCCGCAGACGCCGCCGCCACCGTCCAGCTCCACGTTAGCGAAGGGGCAGCGTGGGGCTGTGGGGGTCGCGTGACCCCGCAGTGTCACATGGGTTCCTGGGAGCCGTGGTCTGGAGTTGGGGCCCCTCTGATGGGTGTGCGGTGGTTCCTTTAGGAATCGTACGAGGAATGAGCCGGCGCGTATGTGCGTTGGGGGAGGTTTCGGTGTCCTGGGGCGGCCGTGACACAGGACCACAGATGGGGGGGCTTGGAGCAGCAGAAACCCGTCTCTCACAGTTCTGGGGCCTGTAGGTCGGAGCGGCAGGGCCGCGCTCCCCCGAAGGCCCTTGGGGAAGGAAGCGATCCTTCCTGCCTCTTCCAGCTCCCAAAGGTGTGGCCTCACCCCTGTGCTCCCTGCCGCCATCCTAGTCCTCTCCCCTCCCCATTCACTCTCTCCTTCCTTTTAGACACAGAATCCTCATGGGGGACTTCGTGGTCCAGTTAATAGGATCTGTTTCCTAGCCTCCCTCAGCTGGAGGAGTGTATCAGCTTGCTTCTGCTGTGTAACAAAGTGCTCCAAACCGTGTGGCTTCACGGAGCCAGGATTTGTGGATTCTGGTGGTTCTGTGTTGGCTGCATGACTCTTGGGATCTGAGCCGGCCTGGCTGGGGCTGTGTGATCTGGGTGGGCCTCACTCCTATTTCCTCTCCGTCCTCTGCGGGGACAGCTGGGGTGCTGGAGACGGCTGATGCTTCTCTCCCTGTACTCTCACCTCTCGGAAGACTAGCCTGGGCTTGTTCCCAGGCTGGCTGAGGGGTCTCAGCACCAAGAGAACAAGTCTGAATGCGTAAGCTCTGTTCAAACCTCTGCTTGTAACCCTCCTTCTGTCCAGGGATAAAACACAAGGCAGGTGACAGGGCTGAGCCGAGCTTCAGGGGTGGAGGAATAGACTTCAACCCTAGCGGAGAGGAGTGACAAGGTCAAATTGTTATTGGGGGCATGTGTATAGGGAAACATGAGCAAATTTGGAGTCACTACCACCATGATCTACCACAGATTGTGTGTTTCAGTTTTGGCCAAGGAGGTCTAAGCAGTGTGGGTCTTCTGGAATGTGTCCTTACAGGGAAGGCCCTTTCTTCCCTTCTTCTCCCTGCTGCTTGGAATGTGGATGTGAGGGCTGGAGCTCCTGCAGCCATCTTGGACCAAGGATGAGCACCACAGCCTAGGGCTAGTGAATCAGCAAGTTGAAAGGCGGCTGGGATCTGGCTAACTCCTTGGAGTCTTGGAGTCCCTAAACTTGGGCTTGTCTTAAATGATAGCAAAGTCCCTTGTGGTCACATTTCATGCCTCTAAGGGGCCTGGGCTTCTTGGGGCTGGCAGTTGGGGTGCCTCCAGGCTTGGGTGCTGGGGGCAGGACTGAGGGAAGATGGACTTTGAGGGCCCGAGAGCCAGTGGTGCAGGCAGAGCCACCGGGTCCTGGGTCCTGCCCATCTAACACCACACGGACTGTCCTTGCCCGGAGCTGCCTCTGGGCTGGGGTCCCATGCCCAAGGTACTGAGTTGACTCATGAGGACCAGCGACTGACTGACGTGTCTCTGAGCCCACCAGCCTGGAGCAGCAAGTGGGGGAAGTCGGCTCCGCTCTCGCTGTCCCCGGCGCTGGGGGCAGGGCCTGGCCCAGGGGAGGTGTTCACAAAGTGTTGAATGAACGAGCGAGCGCGTGGCTGGGTGAACGAATGAAGGAGGGAATGACCAAGAGGTTTAAATGAGAGGCTGGTCCACCAGCCCCGGACTGCAACCCCGGACTGAACTTGTCTCCACAGCTCGATGGCCTGACGCGTACAGCTCTCGGGTCCTCCGGCCGTAGAGCGAGGACGCAGCAGAGCTGCGTTCCCGGCCTGACGACTTCCGCCCCAGGGGCATGTTATGGGCTCAACTGGGTCTCCCGGAAAATTCACATGTTGAAGCCCTAACTCTAGAGCCTCTGATGAGACATAGTGTCTAGAAAGGAAATTAAGTTACAGTGAGGTCACGGGGTGGGGGGACCCTAACCCTTATGACAAGAGATCAGGACACGGACATGCACGGAGGGACGACCTCTTGGGGACAGAGGGAGAGGACAGCCACCTACACACGAGGAAGGAGGCCTCGGGGGACCCTGCCCTGCCTGCACCTGCATCTCGGGCTCTGGCCCCCAGGACCGGGGGGGCCTCTTGTGTGAGGGGTGTCCCCGGGCGGCATGTGCACCAGTGGCTGCGACTTGCTGGTTGTGCAATGTCGGGCAGGCGTGCTCTGGACTCAGGGTCTCATCTGTAGAGTGGGGACCCTGGTGCCCCGACCGGGGGCCGGTGAGAGGATATGGCTGTCCCACGCTCAGAGCGTCACGCGGGGGCCGCTCCCCTGTGGCGACTCAGTTCTTCAGCCGATGCCCTGTGGGCACCGCCCGGAGATGTGGGCTCGGGGCTGCCGCCGGGAGTCCTTCTCGGGCTGTCGTAGCAGCTCTGAGCGCCGCTTGCCTGCCGGCCCCACGCAGTCAGCCTGGGCAGCGGTAGCAAACGGCCACAACCCGGGGGCTCACACCAGAGCGTGACCAGCTCCTTATCTCCCTTTGCCTCAGTGTCCTCGTCTGCTGGGTGAGTCACCATGGAGCCTCTCAGGGGAATGGGGTGACCTACACGGGCCTGAGAGCGGGGCCTGTGCTCAGATAGCAGGCGGCGGCAAGCGACCAGGATGTGTCTGCGGTCCCCAGGCCCCCCGTGACCGCGTGGGCTTTGACCCCATGCAGAGTTATGCTACGCTTGTTGCCTTGACCCTCAGAAGGACACTCTGAATGGCAGGGGGGCCCCGCTCTTCCCATGGCTTAGCGGGTGGGGAGACCAAGGTCTGGACAGGTGAAGCGGCTGGGCCACTGTCCCGTCTGCTCCACCCTCCGGTCGGTGGCAGCCCCACCCTGTCTCTTGGTCCTGCCCGTCCTGGTTGGTCCCAGCGTGTCTCCTGAGGGGCGGCCACCCCAGGCTTCCCTCCAGAGCCGTGGCGGCTGTCCTCCCTGACAGCAGCCTCCTTGTCCTCGAAGAAGCAGAAAGGGCCCTTGGGCGAGCCGTGTGGCCCTCTCCTGTCTCCGCAGATGGCCCTACGGCATGGCCTGCGTCCCCAGCGCCCTCCCTGCCCTAGACTCCTCTTGTCCAACTCCTCCCTCGCCAGCAGGCCCTCGCCAGGCCTTCCGCCCTTGCCTGCTTTCCAGACTGCTGGGGCCTTCTGCACTTGGCCCATCTCCCCCGGCCTGAACCTCACAGTCACATCTCTGTCCTCTTGGGGACGTTGAAGACACCCTTGTCTCGGGTCCCCATGCCCGGGTTTTTCCAAACCCCCTGTTCCCCACAGCTTCTCTCTGTGTCCTTGGCTCCTGGTCCTGGGTGCGGTCTGCCCTCGGCCCTTTGCTGGTCTTGGCCTTTGTCCAGCATGGGGCAAGGTGGGCTGAGAGAGGCGTAGCCAAGGCAGCAGCCAAGAGGCCGCTGGCGGGAAGTGAGGCCCCACCCATCCATGTCAGCCGCATCCCAGAGACCCTGGGGAGGGAGAGGACAGCCAGCAGGGCTCAGAGGGCAGCTGGGCCAGCCTTGGATCGTTAGGGAGGAGGATGATTCCAAGTGGCAGGAGAATTTGCAGTCAAGGGCAGCACGCCCAGGACACCAGAGGATGCAGCCCCCGATTCTGTCCAGGCTTGAGATGGTAGTGGGAGATCAGGGAAGGCTCCCAGGAAGAGGTGGCTTTGAGGCTTTGAGAATTATGTAGGAGTTCACCAGGGAGACCAGAGGTGGATTTAGGGAGCAGATAGACACCCGATCCAGGGGCCTCGGGGAGCAGATAGACATCTGATCTGGGGACCTTTTCAGAGTCCGGCAGTGGTGGAAAGGTCTCCGACCTGGTCGGCCCTGGGCACCTGTCTGCCCCAGGTCACGTAGCCGGTTTGAGGCAGAGCCGGGTCTGGAACCAGGTTTATCTGCCCCCACATCTGGCATGCATCATCCTGCGGCAGGACACTGCCTCCGAGCAGGCAGCCCAGCCCTCCTGGGTGGTTAAAATGCTGTTGAGTGTACAAAGTTCAGCTTACATACAAAGATGGCCATGGCTGGGCAGTGCTAGGTGGCTGAGGGAGAGCACTGTGCGAGGAGCCCAGTGTCCCTCCCTGAGTCCCCGGGTGACCTTGGGCCAGTGAGTGCCTTCCCCTCCCAGCGCGTGCGCGTCCCCCTCTGGGCACTGCTCTGGGACGGGGCTGGGCTGTGGATGCTGGCGCCCGAGGGCTGGTTCCAGGCTGCTGTTTACCCCGGTTCTGCATGGAGGGTTTGACCTCACGCCCGCTCCCCACCCTCCGGCCCAGCTGAGCCCGCCTCCTCTCTGCTTAGCTGACTCACAGCTCTGCTATGTGTCCTGCAAACACTCCGAGCCCTCACCCCGCAGCAGGGCACTCCGTGCTGGCTGACGCAGGCCGTGCTCTGTGCTCCAAGAAGGATGAGTTCGGGTCCCCCAAAAAACACCTGCCATCCTCCACGTGCCTCTCCCTGGTGATGGTGTGCTCCCATATCTGTGACCTCACTGTGGGGTGTCCTCTGGGCCTCCTGTGGAAGTTCTCCTTCACTCTTATCCAGACCCATGGTGGGATTGGGCAGAGGGGCCCTGAACACCTGGGTCCTGTCTCGGATCTGCTCCCGCTGGCCCGGGTTCTGGGGCAAATCAAGCCACCTCCCGGAGAGAAACCAGTGGTTTACAGAAATGGTGGCCACAGAGCCCTGCTCCTGCTGACCTCTCCTGTGTGGCCCCAATCTAGATGGGCAGAGGAGGGATGCTCTGGTTGAATTTGGGGGAGGGCTGGAGAGCAGAGTGGGCTTTTGAGCTCCCATACTGCTGGGGCCCTTGGATTGCCACCAGTGGGAAGTCCCCCCCCCCAGAGTCCCTGTGATCTTCACGGTCACTCCCCATGCAGATCTTCTGTACCCCACTCCAGCTCAAAGTCAAGGTTGGTCCTGCATGGGGATTTGAACCCTGGCCATCAGGACCGCAGATTCTACAAACATTCCACCTGGGACCTGAGTTTGCCTGGCACCTGTGAACTCTGCTGGAAGCCGGCTCAGTGGGGTTGGGGACACAGGTACAGAGCCTGGTGCACACAAGGCTCTTGAGAATCCTTTGCTGAGTGAGGGAGGACACGTGGGGTCCTTAATTGTCCTCCTGCCCTTTCTCCCATCTTTCCTGTGGAAGAGCCGAGCTCCCGGCTCCCTCTGGAGACACTGGCCCTCCCTCTGCTCACTACCCTGGACAACTCACCCGTCACCCACACTTCCCGTCGCTTTCTCCCCATCCCAAAGGACTCCAGGGGCCCCTTTGTCCCACTGCTGGGCTCCCGTGCTCCGTGGAGCGTGGCCCGAGGAGACTCTCCTGGGTTTGGATTTGCTATGAGTTTGGGGAACAGAGATAGCGCAGATGGTGGCCCGAATGTCCAGGGCAGAATGGTGGCCTACTGGCCGGAGTCTGGTGGGGGGGTGGGGGCAGGACCGTCAGCTCCCTGCCTTCTTACGCAAAGCCTGTTGGATTGGAGGTCCTGGAAATATAATATGAACTTATGGAGAATATACATTTTTTTCGTAGCCACATTTGAAAAGTAAAAAGAAAGCGGTAAAATGGATTTTAATCACATTTTATTTCACTTGAGCTATCCAAAATATTATTTCTGCGTTGTAATCAGATCAAAATTATTAACAAGATATTTTACATTCCTTTGCATGGACTTAATTCTCTGAAATCCAGGGTGTTATTTTTATACTGACAAGCACATCTCAAATCAGACCCTGAATGTTCTACATCCCACCACCGCAATAGAGTTATGTTAAACAGAAAACCCCTTTACCTTGTCTTGGTTTTCCAATTTAAATTTATCAAAACAAAATAAATTGAAAAAATACATTTTCAGGGTCTCGCCTGCCACATGCCTGGTGTTCCATGGCCGTGCGTGGTCGGCGGCTGCTGTGTCGGACGGCCCTGTTCTAGAAGCATCCGTGCCCTCCTCCTCTTACCTGTCCAGTCCCCTTCCCTCTGGGCTCACCTGAGATGCTCACGTGTTGGAGGATGGAGTTTTGGGAACATTCGAGGGGTGATAAGATGGGCTCTCCAGGCTTCGTGGGAGGCTGGCTGGGGAGGCGCCCTTGGGAGCTCTTATTCACCTGCTGTGGTGTGATGGGGTCTGTCCAGGGGGGCTCGAAGCCCCTCCAATTAAGTCTCTGTCTTGTACGAGCACCAACGTTTGCAAGTCTGGGTTAGGCCTGTCCCTGACAGTGGTTTACATGCAGATGGCACTTCATAGTGGCTTGGTGCATGAACAGTGCAGGTGACGGCTTTACCGGGTAAAGCTGCCTGGCGCGGCCTTTTCTTTTTCCTGCTCCAGGGGTCTGGCTGAGCTTTCTCAGGGACCTTGACCGTTCCGGGGTTGCACATCCCACGGGCGGGTGACCCTGACCCCGTCACCAGGGCTTGCTTCTCCCCGCGCACAGAATGGAGCCCGTCCTCCTGATGGTGCCCCTGGGAAGCCGCTGCCGCTTTGCCCCCATTTTGTGGGTGGGAAAACCGAGGCCTGGAGCTGCCCAGAGTTGCAGAGTTTGCAAGCGGCCAAGGTGGGCTTTGAGCCCAGCCAGGTGGGCTCCCACCCTCCTGATGACCACTGAGGACTCGTCTCCTCTGATAGCCCAGATCCCAGTTCCAGTTCTGGCTCTGCGGCCTCCAGGCTCTGGCCTCAGTTTCCCTAACTGTGCCCCGAGTGGGTTGGACCTTCTGATAGCTGAATTCCTCCCAGCTCTGGGTCTCTGCGTCCGTTCTTGCGTCTTATTTTCTCAGCGATTTTACTTTGGTGATGGGGCCGAGGGAGGGTGAGATTGGGGGGCATGGGGGGGCAGGAAGCCCATCACGTGGCCCAGCCCCTGTGGGAGGAGAGGCCCGGCACACGGCTCCCGGAGGCCAGGCCAGGCAGCCTGCCCAGCCGGATCCTGACGCTGGGAGAAGCCCGCTCTGCGTCTTGGCACTCAGGCCTCGCAGCTGCCGGGGGCTGGCCGTGCGCGGTCACTGGGCTGGCGCGGGTGGCCGGGCGGTCGGGGCAGGCGGCGGGGGGGTGACGGGGGCCCCCACATCCATCACTGCCAGCAGCTCCCGCGGGTCCTGCCAAGTCGTGGTGGAACCGGGCCCAGGTGCCAGTGTGCTTGGTAACTGGATTGCTATTTGAAAAATTAAAGCAGTGTCCAGAAAATCCAACCTTTGCATTTGTACCAGGAGCCTGGAGCCGGGCGGGTGGTGGCCTGGGTGGAGCTGTTTCGCCGGGCGGCCGGTGGGAAGGAGCCTGGGGACGGAGCAGATGACGGCAGAGAATATTACCCTGGGCTCGGGATGGGGGGAGAGGAGGACGGGACGCGCGGGCTGGGCCTGACCCCTCACCAGCTGCCGGGCCCACGGCTGGAGCCCACGGCAACCTCGTAATTTCTTTTAAAGTCAGAATTTAAAAAAATGAACTTTTGGGTTGAGGGAGATGTTTTCATATATATACTGGGTTGAATCGTGACCCCCTAAAATTCACGTCCACTGGGAACCTCAGAAGTGATGTTATTTGGAAACAGGGCCGTTTGCAGAGGTAACTGGTTAAGATGAGGTCACGGTGGACGAGGGTGGGCCCCGGTCCAGTGACAGGCCATGCGAAGACAAGGTCGGGGGGCCACGTGACCACAGAGGCTGAGACTGAGGGGCACGACCTCAGCCCAGGAGCGTCGGGAGCCCCAGGAGCTGGAAGAGCCAGAAGGGTCCCCCCTGGAGGCTCGGGAGGGAGCGCGGCTCTCCTCACATCTTGACTGCAGACTTCTGGTCTCCGGAACTGGGAGGGAACGAATTTCTGCTCTGTGGTCATTTGTTACGGCAGCCCCAGGAAGTAAAGCAATATATAATATTAATTTGTTTTCATTGCAATGCAGTTGTAAATATAAATTATTATTATTATTAGTAGTAGTATTTTATGGAAGAAGGAACCCTTGGAAGCAAAGGTCCCAAAGGCCCATGACAGTCTTAATTCAAGGCGACGAGCCTTTCCCTTCGCCCAGGAACTCAGCTCCTGGCCTGGGGGCCGTGTGGGGTCCGGCGGGAGGCATCCCGAGCGAGTGGACCCCGATATCCGAATGGGGTTGAGGTTGGCGGGGGAGATGGAGATCTGCAGCAGGAATCTGGGGTCCCAGTTCTAGCTCAGCCATGCCCTCTTGTGTGACCTTGAGGGGGGCGTGGCCTCCTGAGCCTCAGCCTCCCCTCTGGGAGCTGCCGGCGCAGGGGGCGTGGTGCGGTCCTACTGGATCGCGGGGCTGCCAAGCTCAGGGCGGCTGCGCGGCGGCTACTGCCTGGCATGACACCCTGGACTTGCTGCTCAAGGCCTGCGGGCCGGGAGCGGGAGGCCGGTGGGTGCATAAGGACGTCGTCGCCTGACGGAGTTTTCCATCCGAGTTGGGAAAGAGCGCCCTCCTTCCTTCCATCAGTGTGGTCTGGACGGATGCGCTCTGGCCTTCCGACCCGCGTGGGGCCCCTGTCCGTGCAGGTTTTCCTCCTTGCCGTCAGCTCCGCGCCGTGCTGGCCCTACGCGGAGGCCCCGAGGCCGTCCCCCCTGCCTCTTCCACCCAGGCGCCCCTTCCCTCCGGGGTGGCCGCGTGTCTAGGCCAGACCTCGTGGGGGGGGGGCTGCAAAGTGCTGCCCCAGCGGCCCACGGGGCCCAGAGGGATTCCAGGCTGGGCTGTGCTGGCATCTCGGCCCCGCTGCCTGGTCTGCAGTGGGACACAGCTTGGCGGCCCCAGGCTTCCAGGCGGTGGGCTCTGGGCACAGGGGCACGGGGCGGCGAGGGCGGGGCAGGACTCCGTCACTGTCCCTTGTCCTTCGTGTCTGTCATCGCTGTGACACCGCTTGGAGAGACTGGCGTGTAGACAGGATGTCAGTTCTCGCCGTACAGGGGAGGAAACCGAGGCACAGAGCAGCGGGCTGACTTGCCTGTAGGTGGCACAGCCAGGACCCAAGTGCAGGAGGAGGTCATTCTGGGAGCCGGGGAGCGGCAGGGTCTTTTCCCCGGGGGATGGAGCCCTTCTGGGAAAGCAGCAAGCCTGGCCAGGGCCACAGGGGCTCGGTGGCATTCCTGCCTCTAGGTGGGGCATTCTGCACGTGCAGTTCCCAGAGCTTTGAACCCTGAGCTGGGCATGCGCGGGGCCTCCTGACTTCCAGAACTGCTCCTCAGAACTCGCGCCCCTTCTTGCAGACCCCTCGGCCTCCGCAGCTTGGAGGCGCAGCACCCCTTTCCTCCGCCCTTTCCCTGGGGCCGGGATTCCTCCCTAGACAGGCCTGAGATGTGGCCTCAGCCCCCTCCCTCTCTCTCCACAGGCCTCCGTCCGTCTGGGCCCCAGCAAGCAGCTGGCAGGAGGAACGGTGGGAGCCTGTCTGGGCAGCCACGCGCCCTGGTCTAGGATGCAACCTTGAGGGAGCCGAGCTTCCTCAGGGCAGAGCCTGGCTCATTGCTCCCGATGGTGCCCCCAGCCCTCATGCCCGCACCATCTCGAGCCTCGTGCATTCTCAAGGTTGCTGTAGGAGGGATGAGTGCTTCGTGACACCCGGCTCCCTCCTGATTCTGTTTCTCTCTTTGTGAGCTTGGGCAGCCAGTTCCCCTGAGGCCTCGTCCCTCCCTGTAGAAAGTGGGTGAAGGTGGCAGCTAGCTCGGTGGTCGCCGGGGAGTCCCCCAGGACAGCCTCAGGGGCTTGGGGTGTGGACGCTGGAGTCAGGCACAGCCTTGCTGGTGATGGCAGCTGGCGTTACTTCTCCAGGCTTCGGTTTGCTCTTCTGTAAAATGGGGAGAACACAGGACCCATTGGAGAGGTGGCCGCTGGGGACACAGCACATCCGTCGTTTGGCACTGCACCTGCTGTGTAGGACACGGCCATCCTCTTACTGTGACTTTACCACTTTCCCTGATGAGGATGATGCATTTCGAGGGGAGGTTATCAAGCTATACTTCGCAGATGGGAAAAGCCACCCTTTGGACGGTTTGATTCCTTTTGATAAAGGTACACTGCTGTCAGGGGACAGAACAGCACCATCCCCCCCAAGGTGCAGGCCGTGCCTCTCCCCGCCCCAGGCCCTGGAAAGTGCAGACCTGCTTTCTGAGCCGACGATTTTCCCTTTTCCAAAATGTCATGCAAATAAGGCCACGCTGTACGCCACCTTCGGTGTCTGCTTCCCATCGCTTAGCAGAATGCATTTGCGTTTGTGCCGGCTGGTCCGTGGGTCTGTGGTCAGTTCCTTTTACTGCTAAATGTTCCTGAATGTTGCCTGCGTGCTGAGTTATAGGAATACATGGCAATTTGCTTTTCCACCCGCCAGGTAATGTATATTTGAGTTGTTTCTGGTCGTGGTTAATGTTGATAAATACGACTGGCACGAACATCTGGTTCCAGGTCTTTGCGTGGATGCGTTTTCCCTTCTCTTGGGTGCGCGCCCAAAGGTGAGGTTGCTGGATTTACGTGAAGTGGATATTTAGCTTTACAAGAAACTGCCAAACTCTTTTCCAGCGTGGCGGCCCCACTGCGCGTTCCCACCAGCAACACCTGAGAGTTCAGTCTCTCGCACCTTGTCAGCACTTGGCGTCGGCAGCTTAAAACTTCAGCGATCTTTGTAAGTACCTCGTGTCATCTAACGATGTAGAACGTTGTTTCACTTGCTTATTTGATGCCCGGTTTATTCTTCTGTGAAATGTCTGTGCAAGTTTTGCTCACTTAAAATACTGGGTTGTTTTGTCTTATTATTGAGTCCTAAGAGCTCTTTGTATCTTTTGGACGTAAGACATTGATCTGAGTATATTTTGGAAATATTTCTCCCTGTCTCTGACTTGTCTGCTCAGTTTATGAATAGTGTCCTTTGGGGAGTGGAAGTCGTTCATTTTGACGAGATCCAGTGTACGATGTATTCTTTTAGGTCCGTGCTCTCTCAGTCTCCTCTGCTTCCTTGCGCATGTTCCGTGATGGCAGGTTTCACATGTAGGTCTATGATCCATGTTGAGTTGACTTTCGCCTGAGTTGACCTTGGGGATGGTAGCCCTAGACCCTTGGGGGACCCCCCTCCCTCTTGTCCTCCTGGGCAGTGTCAGCGGAGACTGCCCTGCCACCCGGGGTCAGCCGATGTGAAACCCTGGGCTGCCTTGGATCTGGTGGCACCAGCCTTTGCCCAGGTTGTTTGCTTTGTCCAGGCTGTGGCTCGTGCGAGGGGCGACCCAAGGCTGGGCTCCTTCCCACTGCTCGGAAGACGCTGCTAGAGGCGGCAACTCTGCCTTCCTTTTCTGCTGGGGTGGGGGGAGCCGCTGCCTCGGTGGCCCCACCTCCATCCTCCTTCTTGAATTCAGCCTGGGGCACCTTGCCCCTCGGTGCTGTGAGCTGGGCCACTTGGTCCCAGCGCAGGCATTTTAATCGTCATATTCTACCAACTCCCCTCAGCCCCAGTAGGTTACAGGTTCCATTTCTCAGGTGGGGAAACTGAGTTTTAGAGGGGTAAGTTACTCGTCTAAGACTCAGGAGTGGCAGAGCTGAGAACTGAACCAGGACTTCACGATGTCCCCCGACGCCGTGTTTGCTTTCCCAGGCCAGCGCTCTCCAAGTGGCTGAGCTGCACCGATGCGGGGACCTGGGAATGAGGTACCCAGGGATCGCTGCCACGTGGTTATTTCAGAGTGAGGAGGTTGTCTCCCCTCTGGAGTGTAAGCTCCTCCTTGGGCAAGGATTTCTCTCGTTTGGTGTCTTTTCCTGAGAAGCATGGTCTTGCACGCCCACGGACTTTTGCAAGGAGTCAGCTGTGTGTGAGGATGAGCCTCTAAACACGGCATCATGTCCCCACAATGCTCCTCAGGGTGATGGGTAGACTTGTCAGGCCCCTGATGGGTTTGAGCACCATAGCATCCCTGTGATCCCTGTTTGGTACACAATAAGCACTCAATAAATATTTATAGTGTGAATGAATGAACTTGGAGTCATCTATCTAGTGGATATCATCAATTATAACAAAACCCAAGGGACCATGATAATCAGGGTCAAGGCTGAGTGTCCAGGGCCATTTGAGAATTGAGTGATGTGGTTTGTGTCACCCAGGTTCTTGGGTCAGGATCTCGAGGGGAGATGAAGAGAGGCCGTTGGGGCAGGGCCTGGGATCTTGGGAATGTGCTGCTCATTAAAACTGAGGTCAGCGCAACCCATATCATGTTGCAGGTAAAATTACCCCGGGGGGACTGGGGTCCTGGATGAGCCGAGTCTGGCTGTCCGAGTGTCCCCGCCAGTGCTATCTGTCCTTGAGTGGGTTTTGTTGCTGGTGAAGATATGGCTACCCCAGTACAGGCCCTGGTGTGGCCCCACCGTCTGTCCACTGCAGGTTCTTGGTGGAGATGAGGGGCCTCCAGCAGGAGCTAGCCCGAGTGTGGACTTCCCTCCCGGGGACTGGGGCAGGGAGGCAGGAGCTCAGACAGAGAGGCCTCTCGGCCTCAGGTCAGTGTCAGGAGTCCTGCTGTGATCTGAAACTTAGCAGGGGAACTTAGCAGACAAAGCATCACCCGATTTGGTTTCTGGAGTTAGGATCACAGCAAGTCCCTGAGTTGGAGCTTCTGGATTTGGGCGGAGACGTTCCCCATGCACGGCCTTGCTGCCTCCCTCCGCAGCCCAGACACTTCCCATGGCCGGTGGGAGTCAGAGCCAGAGATGTGCCCACGGGAAACTGGAACGTGGAGAGGGGGGACCCTTGCCGGGGGTCACCCAGCTCCCAGGGCAAGACTGTGCTCATCTGCTGGGGAGGCCAGGAGGACTGGGGTGGCGGTGGCAGAGCCGAGGCCAGACTCCTATTGGTTTCCCTCTGAACTCTGGGCGGGGCAGACAGGTGAGGAGACGCTCAGTCTGGTTTACTCTTGCTCTGTGACCTGGCTTTGGGTCCAGCGGCGATGTGTCCCTTTCCTGGCACCTGGGGGGCAGGAGGGAGGCTGTGTTTGCATCAGCTCGGCCAACTGCTGGGGGCCTAGAGGGCTTGGGGCCTTGGGCAGCCCAGGAGCCCCAGAAAGGAGACAAGAAGGGGACCGACCCTTGTCACAAGTTGTCCACATGTCGGGCTCGGGGCTGGAGCCTATCCGTGGGCAGTCTCAGCAAATTCTCGAAACCAAGGCTCCTCCACTGTGGCACTACTGACATTATGTCCTGTGTGTAGGATGTCACGTGGCATCCCGATGGCCTCTACCCGCCGGATGTCAGTTCCCAACCCCCAACTCCATGTGACAACCAAGAATGTGTTCAGGCATCACCCAGTCCCTGGATAGGGAAGATCACTCCTACTTTATAGAGAGGGGAACCGAGGGCCCAAGGGAGACCGGCGACTTGCCCAGGTTTACTGAGCAGGGCCCAGGGGAGGGTAAGGTTCGTGCCCAGAATACCAGGACAGGCTCCTCAAGAATGGGAAGGAGGTGAGCTTGACCCTGACTGCCACGGAAGGAAGGGCTCAGGAAAGCAGGGAGGAGTGATCAGTTATCTCTTGCTGCTCAACAAATTTCCCTAAGAATGAGGGTTTAAAGCGACAATAAACACTTATCTCTCAGATTCTGTGGATCAGGCCTTGGGAGGGGCTTAGCCAGGTGGTTCTGCCCGGGATTCTCTCCGGAGGCAGCAGGCCGGTGTCCACCGGACAGTGTGCTCCTGGGGCCGCTCCTTGCTGGGGTTTGGAGAGCTGGTCTGGAGGTGGCCCTAAGCCTCGGCTCCCTGCCACACAGGCCAATCCGTGGGGCCATGTGGGCGACCTTGCTGCACGGCGGCCAGCCTCCCCAGGGTAAGCAGCCCCAGAGGAAGCATCCAGCTCGGAAACCACCCAGCAGCATTTCTGCGACCCCTGTGGGTTCCTGGGTCAGTCCTGCTCAGAGTGGGAGGGGCCGCCCAGGGCATGAGCACGGGAAGGGAGGATCGTGGGAGGGGGTGGGGGTTGGGGGGGAGCATCTTGGGAACGGGTTATAACAAGCAGAAGAGGCACCCAGGTGGGGGCACTGTGCCTGAGGGGGGTGTGTCTGGGGAGGAGGGAGAGCAGCCCGCTCTGTGTGGCATAAAAGGGATGAGGTAGAGAATGGCCAGATGGTGGGGGGAACTCGACGGCCAGGGAGAGGCTTGGGCTTGATCCTGTGGGACAGAGTGCCCCACAGACCTGCACCGCCCAAGTGGCACCACTGGGAGCTGTGGGGTTTGGGAGGGGTGCTTCAGTTTCCCCCTCAGCAAACGGCGGGTTGCAAGAAAGAAGAACCAGGTGTGCAGTAGCGGTATGGGTCGCTCTGTGCCGTGTGTGGCTCTATGCCACAGCGTCCCCCGCCAGGCCCATCAGAAGATGGGGGATCTGGGGCCCAGCTGACGAACCAGTGGTTCAGTGTGGCGCTCCCACCGTCCCGCCACCTCCTCCGCTGGGGCCTGCAGCTCCACATCTCAGATGGTCTCCATCCCATGCAACTTTCCAAGAGGTGGCCGGGAACTGGGAGCTGCTGCTCGACCCTGCCTCTCCCCGCTGCAGCCGCTGCCTTTGGGGGTGCAGCCGTGCCCAGATTCCCACAGCCCCAGAGCCCAGGTGGACGGTGGACTTCGGGAGCTCTGGGGCGGATGCGCGTCCAGGAGGAGCTGTGTCAGACCCCAGACGTTTGCTCAGCAGGAAATATCATGGGGGGGGGGGTGGGGAGACGGGCTGCCCTTGTGAGGGTTATCTTAATCCCTGGCTTCCTTTGCTGCTCCTCATAGCGTCCCTCCTGCTGCTGAAACAAAGATCAGCATAAAAAAAACTCAGAGATTTTAGGAGCCGGAAGCACCCTGGGCCTCATAGACTTTGCATTGTGCCTGGTGGAGGGGCCACCCTCGTCTGGGCCTTATGTAACATGGCTTGGCCGGAGCGCCCCCATTGTCCTGCACCTGTGGCCACAGAGCAGCAGGTTGGTGGGCTGGTTCCCTGGAAACATGAGATGCATCATCCAGGCTTAGCCGGACCCATGTGTAACTTCAGATTACCTGGGTGAGAAATGGCGGAAACGAGGTGGGGGCTCTGGCAGGAAGGGTCAGGGAGGGGGGCAGCAAAATTCCTCTTGGCAGGTGCGCTCATCAGCGATGGCCAGATTTCCCAACGACGACGGGAACTCTCCTCTCAGCAAAGGTTTTGTGCACACCTGCGGCCTTCTGGCAGGATGACCCCACAGTCCCACGTGCCTTCTGGGAGAGGGATCGGTGCGTGATGGCAGGACTGGCCCTCGAGGTCTTCGAGGTGTGGCCTGCACCCAACTGTGATTAGCGGATGTCTAAGCCCAGAGGCTACAGGTATTGATTTTGGAGGCAGAAGTTTTAGCGAGCAGGTGAATTTGCAATATGGCATCCATGAATAATGAGGGCAGATGGTCTCTCTGCCTTGAAGAAGAAGGGGAGCGTGAAGACCATCCCTGGATAGGGAGGTCAGTGGGGGGCCTCTCTCAGAAGGTGGAATTAAAGCCAAAACCTGAAGGTCGAGGAGGAGGAGACAGCCCATGAGAGCTGTGTAAGGGTCAGCACGGTGTGCTTTCTCAAGGTCAAGTTCAGAGCGGTCACTGTTTTCCTTTCTGCATAATCATGGGGCAGCAGGCTTTATGTCTGCCCTTTATTTAGAGCTTTCCACTGGCCTGTCTTTTCTCTTTTCATAGCTTCTTTTAGATTATTTTTCTTCTCATTTGGCTCTCTCCTCCTCTACTACTTTGAACCTCAGATACTCCACCTCTGTTCTTTTAGTGGTGACCCTAGAGACTTTTACCAGGAGTCACACATTTTTACACACCTACGTTAATTGTCTTTTATACTCCTTCCGAAGATGGGAGGCTTTAGAATATGTTACCTCTTCAATGACTGATCTGCAATTCTGCCACATATTTTTATTTCTACTTTTAACCTCCCCAACTTAGAGCTAATTTTCCTTGTTTTGTGCAGTCAGTGTCTGTTTATACCCCAGATGTTCTCCGCGCTCTTTGCTTGTGGTTTTCTTGCATCTTGCATTTTCCTTCTGCGGTTGTTTCTCTTTGGCCAAAACATATTTTTTGGGGGATTGTCTTTATTGGGAGTCTGTTAGTGGCAAACATCTTAATTTTTAATTTGCCCAAAAGTAAATGGATCAGTCTTTTCCTCTACGGTCTATACTTCTGCATATTGCTAAGATGGACCTGCTCTGAGGCTCCGTCAATGTCAGTCGATACTGTCCTCTGAAATCTGTATGGTTTCGCCTTTCTCATTGACTTGTTCAACCACCTGGAGCTGCTTTTCGTGTGAGGCGTGAGGCAGGGCATCTGTGGTGCTTGTCCGTGTTTTCCACCCAGTATTTTGGGTGCTAAATAAGGCATGCATTAGGATGGCAACTCTCCATCAAGATCTGTGTCCGTTCCCTACACTGCACAACAAGTCATCACTAACACGGAGGCTTAAAGCGATATCCATTGATTAGCTCACAGTTCATTAGGGCAGAGGTCCAGGCAGGGCTGACAGTTCTCTGCTCAGGATCTCACAAGAGACCAGGGTTAAGGTCTTACCAGAGGGTCTGGGGGAGGAATCTACTTCCACGTTCACTCGTGCTCTTGGTTCTTGGAGGCCACCCTCATGGGCGCTAGACAACGTGGCAGCTTACTTCTTCTTCACGCCTCTCCGCCACGATACAATGTATATATATTGTATATATACAGTATACAGTGTAACCCACCCGTGGGAGTGACCGTGCCATTGCATTTGTGTTAACCACAAACACGTGACTCGCTTTGGCCAATGATGTGTGAGCAGCCGTGGGCGTGGCGCCTCGTGAGAGAAGTTTGAAGAGCTGTCCGTGACTTGTCATGTGATCTCCTGATCTTCCCTCTGTAATGGGGGGATGGATAGTGACAACATTGTGTAGTCTCTCTCCATCTTTTGTGTGTTCAATTTCTCTTGCCTTTCTGTCCCTGGTAGGGTCTTTGGTATCATTGATACATTTGATCACATTTGTATTCAGAACTTACATTTATCAAGAGACCATCTGTAGACCGAGGAGATATTGTAATGTGTAGAATAGGCAAAGAATCAGCATGAAGAGGATGGAGGTTTTTATATGGGTTTTATTATTATTAAGGTAGGGCCAGGTTGACAGATCAGGAGTCACCGTGCCACGGGGGCCATGCAGGGAAGCACTGGTCAGGGCTGGTCAGGAGGGAAAGGGAGCTTGCCGGGGGGCGGGGGGCCGGGAGGAGAGACACACGTGGGCAAGGATCTTTCCCGTGGTTTCGGTGGAAAGGCAGAGGTGAGGCAGGGCAAGCAGGCTGAGGATTGGCTAGTTTGAATAATTTCGGCAGGCTCTGGGGGCACCAAGGCTGTGCCCGGTGGTGTGGCACCTGCCTCGGGGTGATGAGGCCCGGGGACCGGAGCTCAGAGTGTGTGTGGGGGGGGCGGTAAAGGAGGTGGTCGGGGTTTAGGCTCTGCAAGGCTGGTTTGCATTAGAGAGCCGGGCTCCCGGACGAGCCGTTTGCTGTCTCTAGGAATGGGCTGACCCAGGCAGGGGCAGTCCCCCCAAGGTCAGTGAGGCCCAGAACACAGAAAATAAGATGCATGCTTACTTCGATGAAGAATGCCTGCAAATCATCAGAAACAGCCCACTGACCAGAGACTCAGCTGTAACTTCCTAGGAGAGGAAAGCCAACACGGAGAATAAGAACAAAACCACAGGACACTGTTTCTCGTCGGCCAGCTCGGCAATCAAACATCAGAAGGCCAGCGGTGCCGAGGATGGGGAAGAGCCCGAGCTCCTGCATGCCGCCGTCCGAGCTGTCACTCGGGGCCACCAGCTTGCAAAATAAATCAGCGTTCTTCTTGTAAAGTGAAAGATGTGTGTTCCCTATAACCAAGCATACACACACGCGGATGAATTCCCAACACCCTAGTGTGTGTCCTTACTCACCCTTTTGTGGCTGGACGGACAGTTTAAGGCGGCTGTTTAATTCCAACCCCTGCGACACACAAAGCCGCTGCGCTCTGCCTCCCTGTTGCCGTCGCGAGGTGTGCGGAGGGCCCCGCTGTCACCGGGACGTCGGCGCTGCCTTGCGCCTCTGGCTGCTTCCGAGATACTCTCCTCGGCCATCGCCGTTCCTGCTGATTGCTCTGTCATGGGTGATTTGATTCTTGTCACCACGGGCCGCACTCAGGGCCGGAGCCGCTCACAGTTGCCGTCTCAGTGTTTCCATGGGTGTGCGAGATTCACATTACAAACCCCCACAAACCCCAGCACCTGGTTTTTGTTTTTTTGTGTTTTTGTTTTGCTTTCCACGGCATAGGGGACACCCCAGCCAATGGTGTCTGGTCACTGTGGTGACGAGGACTGACTCCCGCTGCTTCTGACCAGCCCCGGGGCCCATCCGTGTGGCCCTCCGAGGCAACCGTACCTCATCCGTCCGTCTTTCAAGACAGGGGCCTCTGAGTCTGTCACCTTAACATGCCCCATTAAAGCAAGATCCAGGTACGTTTTAATTCATTTGGCCGATGTCGGGCTCATTGGCACGTCTGGATCTGGGCACCTGTGCCTTTTATCAGCTCTGAAGATCGCTGCTCTCCTTTCCCCTCCTCTACGGGCCTTGCCCTCTTCTGTCGTCTCCTCTGGGCTGCGGCCGTAAGTCCTGCCATCCTGGGGCAGGCCCACGCGTGGGAAGCCGGGGAGCCGGGAGAAGCGGGGGCAGAAGACGCAGCCCTGTGCTGGCTGACAGGTGCAGAGCATCCTTCATGAGCCAGCCTAGCCTGGGGGCAGGCCTGGGCTAGACTGGGCTAGCACGGGCTAGCCTGCGCTGATCACCAAACCCCGTCCCCCGCGGGTGACACTGGGGACTCCAGGAGGCATGTGGACACAAGGGGTGGCTGTGGGAGTGTGGCATGTCAGAGGCGCAGGCCTTTCTCGCGGGACACACAGTTTGGTGGTGATGGGGCCCCTTCTTGCGGCTCAACCCAACTTTGAGAGCCCACAGTGTCCTCACGCCTGTCGCTCTCCGGCCTGTTCTGAGGGCCCCGCCAGCATCTCCCCGATCCCCCGCCTTCCTTTTTAATCTAGAAATTAATAAGAGACACAGAATCAAGGCCCAGTCACTCCTGGGAAACTGCTAAGATCTCCCCCCGACCCCACTCACTACAATTCTTTTATCTGCCAAAAAAAAAAAAAAAAAAAAAAAAA
>LNAC01000014.1:6987649-7055364 GCA_002007465.1 Ailurus styani
GCCCGGGGGCAGCCTGGGCTCCGACCCGCTCCTGGTCCTGCTGGTCATCGTCCTGCTGGCGCGCTTCATTCTCTGGTCCTGCCTTGGCACCTACATCGATTACAAGCTGGCGCGGCAGCAGCCCCGCAAATCCAAGGAGGACTAGGGCCCCGGCGGCCGGCGGACTCCAGTGCCTCGGATGTGGACCTTCCCCGCCCGGGGGACCCTGTCCTGGCCGTGCCCAGTCCTGAGGCTGAGGGGGTGTGGGGGTGCAGGGCGGGCAAAGCACTCCTGTAGCCCGCCCACCAGACAGAGATGGACCGGGCTGTCCTGGTCACGGCCCACGGCCCATGTTGGGACAGAGGGGCCACCGCGGCCGCCCCGGCCACCAGGTTCTGGGCCCCAATTCTTTATAAGTATGTTTGCCGGACAAGGTGGGGGTGAGTCAGAGGGTTGGGGGTGGGAGGAAAGGACAGATGTGGTCTCATCACAAACCAGCCCTGCCGCCAGAAGCTGTCCTGTGTCTCAGCTTCCTCCTGCCCCCGCCCCGGGGTGGGGGGAATACAGGAGTTCAGACAATAGTCTTGGTTTTCCCTTAAGCAGATCCCGGGAGGGTCTCAGGTCAGACTTGTGACACCTGAGCTCAAGCCCGGCTTTGGTTGACTGTGGATCAACTCTCTTGCCCCGTCTCTAAAATGGGCTCAGTGATCCCTGCCTCCCTCAGAAGGGTATGCGGAGGGTCGGATAAGGGATGGGGTGGCAAGCCCCCCCATATTCCGCACACCGCGGGACCTGTGGAAAAGAGAGGCCAGGAGCCCAGGGCCACGTCTTCCTTTGTGCTTTGAAGTGTGTGGCTGAGCTGCCCTTCCCAAGGCCGACAAGCGGGGAAACTTGATGCAGGCCCAGAGTCTGGCTCCTCCCTGCCGCCCACCTCCCCTTCACAGTCACACCCCGCCTAAGGAGCAGGTGGTAGCTGGGTGCTTCTCACCCTGGCGGCAGATTCTCATCGCCCTGCAGATTCTAGCAAACACGATAGCCAACCCCCAGACCAAGAAGCACGGACAGGGACAAGATGTCCCCGGGAGGCTGGGGCCCGGTTGCTCTGCCTTCCCACAAGGACTGGGGACTTCCGTCAGAGCAGAGTCTTAAGGAGAAGGTGCCGCTGAGCTGGGCGAGCAGACTCAGGGAGTCCTGGCCAGGAGCCGCCCACCTAGCCTCCCGGCATCCTGGCAGAGGGACTTTGGGCCTGGGCCAGGGATGCGGTGGGACCCGATGAGCTCACCAACACGGTGAAGGTCTTGTCTCGCTCCCGAAGGACCTGCCATACTCAAGCCAACCGCAGGAACGGGGGAGCTGGTCGGCCGAGGCAGTGACCTTCTGGGGGCGGGACTGACCATCAACAGAAACTTTTGTTGGCAGGGTGTCTTGGAGGCTGGTTTATATATGGGGGGACAGTCTGGGAAGTCCGCATGGGGTGGGGTCACCACGCATGGATTCATCCAGGGCTGGGGGTGGTGCTGGCTGTCCTCTGGGCCATTGTATTGGCCGGTGGCCCAGCAGAACTCGCATCCTCAAGGACCTGACAGCAGGGTTAGAGCAGGAAGTGTTCTCTTGGTTCTTAGGGAAGATGTTCAGTTCTCTTTAAAATGATCGCGCACGATTTCACCGGCCTCTTAAAGAAGAATCACAGTTGTTGCCATGATCCTATACGGAGGACGGTGGCCCACTGTCCTGGTTGGCCTAGGACTGCCCCAGTTCTAAAACTGAAAGTTTCCTGTCCTGGGAGACCCCTCCGTCTCGGGCAGAGTGGGCGCCACCCCTGCTTGGAGGGAGGAGAAGTCAGTTCACACAGCGTGCTCACGTGTCTCCAGGGGCTGGCCTGCCCCTCAGCCGCCTGCCACCTGCGTGGGCACGTGAGTGCACCCAATGGCAGCACCACACATATTTGAGCTTCATCGTTTAGTCCAGCGGGCCAGAATTCTGGGGCTCTCACGGCAATCCCTTCCATTGGGGCTGTGTGGCGGAGAGGACAGAAGCAGGAGGCTGCTGCCAACACAGGACCCCAGAAGACCAGATTCTGCCAGTGTTATTTGAGCCCCTTTCCACTTACACTAGTCAATATATTTCTTTTTTTTCCCTCTTAAGCCAATTGACATTGGTTTATTGGTTTCCTAATTCACAGCTGACAAAATTCTGATGCGTGCAGGCCTCTGCACCTACGCATCAGCCTTCCATCTGCTGCCCCACGATGCATGCCTGGCTCAGAATGAGCGCTCAAGTGAGGGCCTCTGAGTGAATGAGAGCATGTGCCCTGGCCTGATATCAGAGAGCCACTGCATCCAGCTGCGAGTAACAGCCAAGTCAGCAGTGACTTCAACAGGAGAAGCTTTTCCCCCACCTTCATTTTTCTTTTCTCATGTCGCAAGAGGTCTGGCATTTGTCATTCTCAGGCCATGGTATGGTGGTTCTATGCTATTATTGAGGACTTAAACCCTTCCATATTTCTGTTCTGCCATCTTTTGCATGCAGCTTTCATCTTCATGGTCACAAGAAGGCTGCTGCTACTCCAGCCATCCTGAATGAGTTCCAGGCAGGAAGAGAAAAAGGGCGATCGAGGGGGGGAGAGGCACTCCCCTGATATAAAACCCTTAGTTGTACATTTCATAAACTAGACGCACGGCACATGGCATCCTAAGATGAGGAGGAAGTTGAGGAATGGGGTTTATAGTGGGGCTCCCTGCCACCCTAGATGGTGTCAGGTTTCTGTTAGACAGGAAAGCTAAATGGATATGAGATAGGCCATTGGCAATCTCTGTTTCTGGCCCTTGGCCATTCTTTGTAATTGTCTTTATTTGGGACACTGTTTTGGGTATTTGGGTGACTTTTATGGTACCCTTATGTGCCAGCTTTGCCCTTGTCTGCTCCTCAGGGATAGCAGCTGAGTTCACCTGTCTTTTACAGTTCCAACCTGGAGTCAGACTGGCTTCTTGAGGCTCTTAAGAATTCATGCCAGTAAGAAAGTCTGAGGCTGAACCAGACACGTTCCTTCTGAGAGAAGCATGGAGATGCTTCTTGGTCCACAGCAGGGAGCAAAAGGCACAGACCCCTAGTGCATGGCTGGTAGATGGGGAGCAGTTGATGGATAAGTGAATGGAAGTGTTGGCTAGTGGATGGATAAATGGAGGGGGAGATGTAGTCCTCAACTTGGTAAGCATCACAGAGTGGAGCGCTCACAGTGTGAGAGGCAGCATGGATACAATGTATAAAACAGTGCCTGCCCTCTCAGGTAGCTTGCAGGCTGGGAGCTCAGAAGTGGGTAGAGAGACCTGGAAATAGATATTAGCTCCGCACTAGGCAGATGGCTATTAAGTGCTAAAAATGTGGCAGGTGCAAATTAAGATATACTGTCAGTGTAAAATACACACCAGATTTTGGAGGCTTGGTACCAAAAAATATTGTATAATCTCATTAATAACAGTTTTATATTGATCGTGCATTGAAATTATATTTTGGACATAATTGGGTTAAATAAAATACTAAAATTCATTTCACCTGTTTCTTTTAATGTGTTTTAATGTTGCTCCTAGAAAATTTAAAAGTACATTTGCAGCTCACATTTTTATATCTCACAGCATTGTGTCAGAATTGCATAATGTAGAGAAAGTGCCCTGGTGGGCAAATGCACTACATGTTACAGGAACACAGAAGAGGGCTTTCTCGAGAACGGTTTGAAGTGCTAATGTGAGTACAATACACCAGAGATGCAGCCAAAGCTCTTCTTATGGGAAAAGTCATTGCCTTAAATACTTAGATGAATAAATAAGGGAGAATGAAAATTGATGAATTAAGTATATGGCTCAATAAATTTAAAAAGAACAATAGAACAAGATAAGAAACACAGAAGGCAGATAAAGATGAGAGATGAAATTAGTGTAATAATAAAGTGATAGAATTAATGAATGTCCCTGAGTCCTGGATTTTTTAAAGTAACATTTCTCATGGATTTCCTCTTCTTTTTCTTTTTCTTTTTAAACATTGTGTTAAAGCACAATGTAAAACTTACCATATTAATTTTTTTTAAGAGAGAAAGAGTGAGGGAGTGTGAGCATGAGCAGGGAGGAGGGCAGAGGGAGAGGGAGAGAGAGAATCTCAAGCAGACTCCAGGCCCAACACAGAGCCTGATGCGGGGCTTAATCTCAGGACCCTGAGATCATGACCTAAGCCAAAATTCAAGAGTTGAATGCTTAACCGACTGATTCAGCCACCTAGACGCCCCCCATCTTAACCATTTTTCAGTGTACATATAGTTCAGTGGTATTTTTGAAGGAAACAAAAAAACAATAATCAATCACCTTCCTATGTTTTAAATTTGCCAGTAAAGAGTGAGCTCATGAAACCCTAGGCTCCCACCCTTGACCTGAATAAAAGCAGAACTCCAGGCCCATGTGCTGTCTCTCCTGCTGTGACCTTGCCGTGTGGCCTCAGGTGTGCTGTGTACTTTCCAGGTCTAAACCTTCACTTTTTTTCAAAGTTTCCTGTTGGTCGTTGCTGAAGAGCTTCTTACAATCACAGTAGGAACCACAGGGGCCAGTCTAAACACAAGGTTGGTTACTGGGAGGATGGGACCACACACAATACCTCCTTTAAGAAAAGAAGGCATGAAGACCCAGAATGCTTCGAAGGAGGACCCGTACCACACCAAATACTCAACACTATTTACACTGCTCTTAGCTCATATACGAAAGAAAGCTCCCAATCCTTTTTATGTAGTTATCATCTTACTGATGCCAAAATCCGCCGAAGATAGCACGGAAAGAAGAAATGCATGCCATGTCACTTAGAAATAATGATGCGAAAATTCGAATCGCTGCATTAAGCATCACATCAGAGCGACAAAACATCATGACCAAGTGGGGTGGGTTCCAGAAATGCAAGGGTGGTTGAATACTAGAAAATCAGTTAATATTATTTCCCATAGTAATTGCTCCAACGAGAAAAATAATTTCATAATTCCTTAGATTAATTTCCAAAGGTATTTGGATAAAATTCACATCTAATCTCAATAAAACTCATCATAAAGCAGAAGAAATGGATAATATGTTGATATGTTTTTAACCTGAAAAAGTAGTTCTCTCTGAACAGGGAAGGTAGCATCACGATGGGTAGGGTAGTGCCTGCCGTGTCACCATCAAAGTCACCGTCAGTGTACCAGCTCACCAGCTGCTGGACGGGGTTCTGGGGTGAGCCTGAATGACTGGGAGAGAGGAAAGACAGAGACGTAGGGGCACTGGGGAAGAGAAGGACAGACTCACGTTAGTCATGGTGAGATGATGGCTTCTATGGAAAAGCAGAAGCGCTTCCCCTGAGAATGAGGGCAAATGGCTAACCATTCAGGAAAGTGGGTGGGCCCAGGTCACTATGGAGAAACCACCCACGGCAGGCAGAGCTATATGGGGACATGTTGGCACAAAAGACCCCATTTATAGAGCAATGTGCAGAACAGAGCACCTAGGAGCAAACTTCATAAAAAATGGGTCAGATGCTTGGAAGTTCAAGTTGATCCCTTCCATAGGTTTTGGGGTGCCCTTTGGATGCTGCGGATTTCCTGCAGGTGGGAGACCTGGGAGTGAGGGGGCTGGTAGGGGAGTGGCAGGGTGGGGGTGGTCACCCCTGACCCTTGAGGACAGACCCGCCTCTGTCTGTCTCACACTTCCTTCTCCGATGCCCCCGTGACTGGCAGGAGGAGGCTGGCGCCCCACTCAGAACTTCAGAGCACAAACCCCAAAGACTCATCCAGAGTGCACGCTGGCAATTGTCACTGCGGCTTAGCTAAGACCGCACAGAGCAAAGCCACTAGTTTTTTTGGGAGAGTGGAGGGTGCTCACATGTGGGGTGGCTAATTGTCATGGGTCTGAGGGATGTGCTTGGGATTGGGGGTTCCCTGTGACACATCTGCCGTTCTAAAATCAGGAGTGTCTTGGGCACACTGGGATGGTTAGTCATCTGGTTTGTATGAAGCTCAGGGTGGTAATGAATTAAACTCTCCAAAGAGAGCTCTGGTCTTTGCCCTGGGAGAGGGTCTTAGGCCCTTGGAGTGTTCTGCTTGATCAAAGTGTCCTTGTGTACCTGGGACCTTGGGTCCTTTGGGACAGTCTAACAATGGGATTTGTTATGGGGGGGCTTTGTTTCCAGCTGATCTCCAAGAGGGACTGGAGACCAAAGGCTGGATATGTGGGTGGTCAACTGTGTCTAGGGGATCCAGTCCGACAAAACCTGCACACCAGAGCTCGTTTTGGGGGGAGCTTCCTGTTTGGCGATATGCTGTGTGTGTCACACATCCTTGTGGGGTGGACTGACACTGTCCATGACCCACAAGGAGAGGCAACCAGAAGCTCCGTGCATGGACTCTATCCGGACTCTGCGCCCATGCACCTCTGTCCTAGGCTGATTTTGATCTAAATCCTTTTGCTACAATAAGCCCCCGCATAGTGAGCACGGAGCCTCTGGTGAGCCTGGAGTCCTTCTAAGGAGTAGTGAACCTCAGGGTGGCCTGGGGACTCTTGAACTTGCAGTTGGGGTCAGAAGCGGGGGTGGTCTTGGGGGTGTTTCTGACTCCTGCACCTTCCTTTCCTGCTCTCCGCCACCCCGAAAACCACAGAATGGGATCCCTGGAAAAGCCGGCCTGCTTCCCGCCTCTCCCCCAGCGACCTCCCCCCCGCCCCCCTGCCCGCAAGAGCAGCGGGTGCTACCATCTTCTTGTGTCTCACCTGGAGCTGTTCTGTGCACTTTCAAGAAAACACATATACCTTCTCCCATCCTATGTTCCATCCTATTCTGTCACTCCGTATCAGTTTTTGTTGGGTTTCTATTTTTTCTATAATGTACATGCTTTTTTTTTTTAAAGAAAAAAGTAAAGAAACAACTGGGTTATGTGTATTGAAAAAGCACGGCAAGTTCGAATCCCCAAGGGGAGGGTCCAGAGGGGCTCAAGGAGGGTCTGTGCTTGTGTGTCTAGGGGCAGGGGTGAGTGGGGGAGGGATGCCTGGAGTGCAGGGTAGGCGGGTGGAAGGGGTGGCCCCACGGTCTGAGCACTAATGTCACCGCTAGAACCGCTCCCCCCATCCCCCACGAGGCCACGAAGCGTGGGAACTGGCTCCTCCTTCCCACCCTGGCACTTGGCACCCGGCTTCCCCCCGGACGAGGGTCATTCAGGAGGACCCAGCCAGGCCGGTGCAGGGACACCTGGGCCGCCTCCGTGTCTGCATAGGGACAGGATGGGGAGTGGAGACCTCTAGAAATGGCTCACTGGTCCTGACTTCATTCCCCAGATGGGACGTGACACAGGCCACCCTCTGCCCCGCTGCCCCTTCTGGTGTCCCGGGCATCCTGAGACTAGAGATTCTGGAGGGGCAGGTGGATGGGGGGGGTGACTACCTCACCTCTCAGCTGGACATCGGCCCCAGGGTGTGACAGGATAGCCTGGCCCCCTACCCATCTCCGCAAACCCCACTTGGCCGGGGCACAGGCGCTCAGCCTCGGCGAGCTCCCCCAAGAGCAGCCGGCAGAGCCTCCGTGGTGGAGATGAGTCACCCGTTCTAAAAATAAAAAGACTGAAGTCATGAAAGAGCGTATTTCCTTTTTAAGCCAGATGTGTCTGCTGAGGGACCCCCAGCAGCCCGGTGCTGCAGGGAGGGCCGGGAGCCTCTGCTGCACAGGTCATAGGGGCTTCGATCCCCCCACCCACGCCCCGTTCACACCAACCCCCTGGTCTTAGCACCTGTACAGCTCCCGGGGTAGTGGGGCAAATGAACGCTGTGTAAATAATACTCACATCGGGCAGGTGGTCTACGGGCTGTAAGAGAGGGGCGGAGTGCTCAGAGATATGCATTAGCTCTCTCTCAGGGTCTGCAGAAGGCTTCCTGGAGGAGGTGTCTCCAGAGGTAGGACTTGGGGGGCTCTGATGGGCAGATAGGGGGGAATGGTGTCCCAGGCAGGAGAAACAGCATGAGCAAGGGCCCCGAGGCTGGAATGCTCATGGCACGTTGAGGATCCTCAGGAGGACTTCTCAGACCTCCTGGTTACACAGGCAGATTCCTGGGCCCCCAGACCCACTACCTTTGAATCTCTGAGCAGGGCCCAGGAACAGAACCCACAAGCCACCAGGTAATCCACCAGCTCTCTGAAGTTTGCGATCCACTAGTCTGGCTGCCGGGTGTGTAGAGGAGGGAAGGAAGATGTACGATGGCAAGTTGGGTCCAAGTTGTTAGGGCTTTGACATTCACCTAGGAGTTTGGACTTTGTCATCCTGGCAGGAGGGAGCTTTCAGGGGAGGGACACTCCTGGATCTGTGCTTGGGAGTGGTCCCTGAGAGCAAGGAGGGCGATGGACCAATGGAGCGAGGGATTCTGGGGGCGAGGAGCCTGCTCAGAGGCCTGGGCAGAGGTCAGGGGCCCTGGACTGGAGAGGTGATGGGAGGGAAAGGGCCAGAGTTCTTCGAGACAGCAGGGACAGACTTGGGTCACTCTCTTTGGCCCAGGCTTCAGGGGAGAGCCCTGGGATGGTCACCGGGAAAGTGTGTGCAGAGTGTGAGCAAATGCGGGAGAGCTGGGCGCTTGTCATCAGTGGAGGAGGAGGGGGGGGGAGAGGAAGAGGAGGAGAGGACGGAGAGGAGAGGGGGGAGGGGGAGCCAGCGGTCCTCTGGGTTTGAGCGCCACATCCTCTCCTTCTACCCATGTGACTTGGGCACCATGCTTTAACCTCACCAGGGACCAGATTCCTGTCTGCGAGATGGGGACAGGACGGCCGTCTCCCTGGAAGCCCGCCAAGCAGAGCCCATGCACAAAGATCCCGTCTGTGCCAGGAAGGCCCAGGAGCTTCCCTGGGGAGCCTGCATTAGTGAGTCGGGCGGGTCTCTTCTGGTCATCCCGAGAATTTGGCTGGAGCCACGAAGCTGAGGGTGAGAGGTGATGAGAGTCCCGCATTCATGAGAACTGTGGCTCTTCTGGGCCTCCTGATGGAATGGCTAGAACTGTCCCTGGCTGTCACCGCGGTCACCCCCCTGCATGCAGTCTGAATGGGACTGGGAAACGGGGCTGGCACCGAGGGTCAGCCCTTAGTGGGCAGCCGTGGAAGTGCAGGTGAGTCTTCTCTGGCCAATCCAAAGTCGGGGGTGGGCCCCAGTGAAGCAGTTCAGAGACGGAGGCGCCCACAGGGAGCAAGGAGGGACAGGTGCCACAGCATGAAACCAGGCCAGGGCTGCTTCGGGCTCTGAATGAGGCCGGTGGGAGAGGCCTTGGGAGCTTGGCTGTGATTCCCTGGACCAGGGGGCCATGCGTGGCTGTAGTGACTGGTTCCTGCTTCTCTCCTTGTGAATTCAGGGGGCTGGGGGTGGGCTGGAGCCACCCCAGGGCAGAACGAAGAGCAAGGGCAGTGGGGGCACCTGTCAGCCCCTGCAAGTATGGGTAAGCCTGGCAGGAGAGACTCCTAATATTCCCACAGGGTCAAGTCATTCCCCCCTCGGTCCTCTTAGTGTCGAAACCCCCTGAGGCTTAGCTCAGCAACAGTCACCCGGCTGGAGGCCATTTGCTTAGCTCTCCTGTGGCAGGTGTGGCTATGTGATCGAGCTGTGGTCCACGAGATGTGGGAGGAAGGGATGCATGCCACAGTCAGCCACATCCTGGAAAGGAAGGCATTTTCCTGCCCTTGCTCCTTCTCCCTGTCAGGCTAGATCACAAGCCAATGGGGACAAACAAGAGGAGGCTGATGTCCTGGGTCATGGGGGAGCAACAGAGGAGGAACCCAGCTCCTTGGACATCCCTGTGCATGGAGCCCCTGGCCCGCTGTGGACCACCCTCGGACTCCAGGCTGCCAGGAAAGAGAGAGATGAACTTGCATCTTGCGTGCACCATTGTACTGGGGGCTCTTGGTTACATAGCTTCATTCGTATTCTAACTGGTACACCTGTTAGTAATAGACCTGTTATGTTCAAGCTTCTCATTTGTGAGTGAGCCCCTGATGGCCCTGCCCACAGCACAGAGCTAGGAGGTGCCAAAGACATGCCACACTCTCTTTGAGGTCTCAAGGGTGGATTGTTCTGAAACCTGCTTTTGGCAAAAGACTTCTGCTCACAGGAGTGCTCAAGCCAAGGTGGGCTGGGCTGTCCAGTCCAGGAACTGGTGGGGGGCTGGGGCAGTTGAGATGCGCTCCCTTGATGCCCTGAGGTCTTGGGTCTGAGTGAGCCGTCTCCCGTTGCTCAGGTGCTCCTGTTGATGGGTAGCTGGGAAGATGGTCTTACCATAGCCAACGGCAGGTTCCTTAAGAAGCCTGCAAAAGCTGTCCTTCCTGGCCGTCTTCATCCTCCCAGATCACCTGGCGAGTGCTCACCACGATGGTGGCAGAGCTGTCTGATTGTGGTCTTAGCAACCCCTGCATAGGTATATGTCAGGCCACTCCTTCCCCGTAGACTGGCCCAGGGCCAGTGGGGAGGGGAGGAGAACCCTCCGGATACAGATTGGTCCGCCCGTCCATCATTAGATCCCAGCACTTTGCAGAAAGAGCTTGCTCTAGAAGAGTAACAGACACCTAAAAATAAGAAGTCAGGATGGAGGGAAAATAGGCATCCAATAAGGAAGGTGGATCTGGAGATGAGGTGGGGTACGAAACACGTATGCTTCCCATGATGTCCTCCAAGGATGCGATGGCTGAGTTGCAAATTCCTGGCGGCCAAAGCAAGCAGGGAAAGGAAAGTTTTCGAGTTTATATGTTCCTTGGAGGAAACACACTGCTCCTTAGGGACAATAAATGTGTCCTTAGCCCATATTTGTGAAATAAATTGGCCATGAGGGACTTCACCTCAAAATTATTGGGAGATACATGAACGTTTGTTCCCCCAATCCATGGTGTGAAATGTTTTCCCGTTTCTTTGTGTCTTCCTCGGTTTCTTTCATAAGTGTTCTAGAGTTTTCAGAGTACAGATCCTTTGCCTCATTGGTTAGGTTTATTCCTAGGTATCTTACAGTTTTTGGTGAAATTGTAAATAGGATGGATTCCTTGATTTCTCTTTCTTCTGCATCATTATTAGTGTATAGAAATGCAACTGATTTTTGTGCATTGATTTGATATCCTGTGACTTTGCTGAATTCCTGTATCAGTTTTAGAAATTTTTTGGTGGAGTCTTTTGGGTTCTCTACATAGAGTATCATGCCATCTGCAATGAGTGAAAGTTTGACTTCTTCTTTGCCAATTTGGATGCCTTTTATTTCTTTTTGTTGTCTGATTGCTGAGGTTGGGACTTCTAGTACTATGCTGAACAACAGTGGTGAGAGTGGACATCCCTGTCCTGTTCCTGACCTTAGGGGAAAAGCTCTCAGTTTTTCCCTGTTGAAGATGACATTCACTGTGGGTCCTTTATGATATTGAGGTATGTTCCCTCTATCCCTACACAGTGGGAGAGTTTTATTAAGAAAGGATGCTGTACTTTGTCAAATGCTTTTCCTGCATCTATTGAGAGGATTGTATGATTCTTATCCTTTCTTTTATTAATGTGATGTATCATGTTGATTGATTTGTGGATGTTGAATTACCCCTGCAGCCCAGGAATAAATCCTATTTGGTTGTGATGAATAATCTTTTTTTTTCCCAGACAAACTAGATTTTATTTTATTTTTAAAAAGATTTTATTTATTTATTTGAAAGGGAGGGGGAGAAAGAGAGAGAGAGAGAACATGCGAGAACAGGAGCAGGGCGAAGGGCAGAGGGAGAAGCAGGCTTGCCGCGGAGCAGGGATCCCAATGCAGGACTTGATCCCAGGACCCAGAGATCTTGACAAGACACTTAACTGACTGAGCCACCTGGGCACCCTGTGAATAATTCTTTTACGGTACTGTTGGATCCTATTAGCTAGTATCTTGTTGAGAATTTGTGCATCCATGTTCACCAGGGATATTGGTCTGTAATTCTCCTTTTTAGTGGGGCCTTTGTCTGGTTTTGGGATCAAGGTAATGCTGGTCTCATAAAATGAGTTTGGAAGTTTTCCTCCTGTTTCTATTTTTTAGAACAGTTTCAGAGGAATACATATTAATTCTTCTTTAAATGTTTGGTAGAATTCCCCTGGGAAGCCACCCAGCCCTGGACTCTTGTTTGTTGGGAGAGTTTTGATTACTGATTCAATTTCTTTCCTGGTTATGGGTCTGTTCAGGTTTTCTATTTCTTCCTGGTTCAGTTTTGGTAGTTTGTATGTTTCTAGGAATTTATCCATTTCTTCCAGATTGCCTAATTTGTTGGCATGTAATTGCTCATAATATTCTCTTACAATTGTTTGCATTTGCAATGAAATGAATGGAGCTAGAGGGTATTTTGCTAAGTGAAATAAAAGACAAATACCACATGATTTCACTCAGCTGTGGAATTTAAGAAACAAAACAGATGAACATAGGGGAAGGGAAGGAAAAATAAGACAAAAACGGAGAGGGAGGCAAAGCATAGGAGACTCTTAACTATAGGGAACAAACTGAGGGTTGCTGGAGGGGTTTGGAGGGATGGGGTAACTGGGGGCTGGGCATTAAGGAGGGCACGTGATGGGATGAGCACTGGGTGTTTTATGCCACTGATGAGTCACTGAGCTCTACCTCCGAAACTAATGACACACTATATGTTAACTAAATTCAATTTAAATAAAAAAGGTAAAAAGTAAAAAAAAATTAGGAGATAGTTACTATATTAGCCAGCATTCTTCAGAAAAACAGAATGAATATGTGTGTTTGTATAGAAAGCTATTTATTATAAGGAATTGGCTAATATTACACAATGATGGAGGTTGGTAAGTCCAAAATTTCTGGGATGTGCTGGCAGGCTGGAGACCCAAGAGAGCTGATTTTCTAGTCCAAGTTGGAAAACAATCTGCCGTACAGCCAGGAAGAGCTCAAGTTGCAGAGACATCCAAGGGCAGTCTGCCGGAGAATTCTCTTTTTGTTCTTTTCAAGCCTTCAACTCATGGAATGTGGAGGGAGAGCAATCTGCTTTCCTCAGTCTACCAGGTCCAGTGGTAACCCCACTGAAAAACACCCTCATAGGAACATCCACAGTAATGTTTGATGAGATATTTGGGCACCCTGTGGTCCAGCCAAGTCAACACATAAAATTAACCATCACGGTGATGGTTGGTGTTTGCAGTCACGCCCTTCCTGGGTAGGTCCCCCAAATGCAGCTCCAGAAGGCACTTGGAAGGGCAGGTAGGTATGGTTCTCATGGAAGACAGACGAGCCCACTGCCCCTTTCAGCCACAGCTCTGTCTCCAGGGCTGGAGTGCATTTCAGGGGTCTGAGATTCTCTGGCCACAACACTGACCACACAGCCGTGTGACACACTCATTGGCTTATTTATCTTTTCACTGGGTGTGTGTGCGCGGGGGAGGGGGTCAAGCTTGGAAAAGAAGGAAAGGGAGGCACCAGATGCATGAGGACCCATCAGGAAGAGTGACCTCAGGGCCATGGCCTCGGGCAAATGCTGGTGGGGACCTTCAGCTTTGCTGGTCTGCCAACAAGTTGCTTCTCCCTCGCAAGGGCAAAGGTGGTAACACAGAAGGAGGATGGGGAATATATCCACCCGACTTTGGGAAGGAGGGAAGAGGAGAAACAGCTAAGGGAAGTGGCACCTTGCTGCACCTCGGAGCACTTATGTTGTGGGGACCCCAGCCTCTCCGTAGCTGGATACCCTTGCCATCGTCCCCAGCAGGGAGTGGAGGGCTGCCAGGGCTGGAGGGACACGGGCTGGAGGCTGTGCTGCCAGATTGAGGGAGTATGGGCCATCCGGCGGAGACCAGACCACGCCGGGCATGCCTGGCAGGAGCTGGGAGCATGGGGTGGAGTGAGAAGGGGGACTACCTCAGTTTCCCCCTCCTCCTGCCCTCCGCTCTTCCAGTCGGGGCCTCCCATGGGCCTGAGGGCAGAGGTCTCCAGGACATGTCGTTGCCTACTGAGAAGAACCTTCCCTGACCCCAAAACTGTGTCCCCTCACCCCCACCCACCGGCCTGGCTTAGAACCTTAACCCCTAGTTTACCCAATTTTATTTCTCATCTTAGAACTTAGTACCAGCTGATGTGGCTTTGCATATCTATTTATTGGATTGCTTCATTCTACTTTTTATTATGGGATTCTCTAGAATTCAAGCCCAGGAGGGCAGAGAGTTGGTCTGCCTTGTTCACTCGAGAACAGTGCCTGGCGATCCCTAAGTGCTTCACCCCCATTTCTGGGTGACTGACGTGTCTCCTGAGTCTTCTCTGGCTGCATGTCCCCAGTCCCTGCAGCCAGCCCCTGGGGCCGAGTTTCCGGCTGGTCTCTGGGTGAGGCTGGACTGACAGTGGGGACAGTCCCAAGGTCACGGGGCAGCCTGCCTCCTGTCCAGCTAGCCGTGCAGCTTCCTGCAGCAGACACAGCCTCGCCTTGGCTCCCTGGCTGCTGGCCAAGCTCTCAGTTCGGTCCTACGTGTGGCGCATCAAGTGCCAGGTTCTAGGCCACTGACTGGAGAGGGCGTGTGCTTCGCCCTTGGGGGGTGATGAGGCATTGTGAGAGCTGGGTTCAGTCACATCATTCCCATCAGAGCCAAGGCTTACTGAATGACCCAGAGGGGCCGTCCCCTTTCTAAGAACATTCCGTGCCACCCTCAACTCACGTCTTCACAAACCTTCTGTGGGTAGGTGCTGTTACCCTCCCAGCCAGCCAGTGGGCATCTGGGCATTGGGTGTGGGCGGTCTGTGTGGTGAGATGAGCCCCTCCTCCCAGGCAAGCTGTCCCCTGGACACCATGAGGCAGAGAGGGAAGATGGCATAGCAGAGTGCTGACACACAGGAGAGACGCAGGAGGGATGGGGAATTCTGGCCTGGTGACATCTGAACTCAGCCTTGAAGGTTGGAGAGGACGTCTGAGGTGTATGTGTGTGTGTGTGTGGGTGGGTGGGTGCTTTTCAAGGGAAGCAGGGCTGACAAGGTGGGGAACAGCGAGGGTGGGTCTGCAGAGCGGGGTCGCTAGAAGGGAAGGCCCTCTCGCCGGATCCTGCCTGCTCTGGGATAAATGAGCTCTTGCTTGTGAAGAAACATCTGTCTGGAGATCTGTGTGCCTAGATGTTTTTACGCATGATGCATGCCATATATAACGCGGGAGGGGCCCACTCCGCATTTCCTCTGTGTTTATTGCAAAATAACCGTATCCTAAGAATAACAGGAAAAATATCACCTTCATCCACACTACCCTAACAAATCAACTGTCCACGTTTTGTGCTCCCCTCTAGGCCTGTGCAGACATGACTTCGAAACCACAGTCCGAGAGCAGTCTTGTTTGTCCATTGATTTGTTCAGCAAACGTTTGCTAACTCCTTACCTTCTCTGGAGGAGGGACTGTGTTCTGAAAAATAGTGGCTTAGGTTTTCCTGGCGTTCACAACCCATGCAGGGCTCCCTTCTAATCAGGGTTCGTTAACTGCTGTGAGCAATCAGTCGCCAGGGATGGTCCGGTCAGTGTGTATTTCTTGTCCGTGACTGTGCGGTGCAGGTGGGGTCAGGGCTCTGCTCCACGTGGTCATGCAGGGACCCAGGCCTCCCGTGCCCAAGGTTCTACCATCCCTCAGAGCCTGGGGACCCTCCATCTGGGGCCCTGCATTGGGCTGGCAGAGGATGAACAGAAGGAAAGAGCAGGGTGAGTCGCACAGTCCTGGCCTGGAGGTGGTGTACATTGTTTCCAGCTCATTCCGTCCTAACGGGTTTGATGACCCTCAGTCATGGTGAGTCGCAGTCTCCACAACACACCGTTCAGTTCTGAAAAATGGAGTGAGAAGCACAGACCAAACTGTGGAAGGAAACCTTGGTGTTGTTACCACCGTTGAAAGTCTTTGTGGAAACTTGAGTGATGGAGGCAGGCCGAGGAGGAACTCTGGGTCTGAGTATGGCTTTTGGAGGGTCCTGCTGTGCAGATAAGCTCTTCCCCACGGTCACCAGTGCGACGCAGCTTTCTTGAGTCCCCCCCACTCTGCCTGAGCTTCACCAGCTCGCTTTCTGCGCATCTTCCCGAAATGGCCACCGCTCTTGCCTTTCCATCCTCTGCCTCCCTGTGGGGTTAGGTATTTCCGGTCCCTTTGCTGTAGCTTCAGTCGGGCACTGGGAAGGGACAAACTCAGACAGCAGTGGTCAGTAACAGTCTTCAGGACCCCAATTTGCTTCTCCCCATTTAACATCATCTTCTGGGGTCATTCTGTGGTCTTCACAATGACCATTTTCATGATGACGTAACGGAGGAGACTTTTCCTTGCGAAAGCATGTTCTGTGGAAGGCTGGTAGGTGTGCCAAGAAAGAAAGATGTTCAGAGCTGAAATTAGTTTGCAACGTTTGGGATTTACAAGGGTATCTGCAATCGACTCCAAGGACTCTAATTCCAACTATAATCAGTTGCAAGGTCTGGGTGCATTCAAGACCTGCTTCCCATCAGGCCATAGTGCTTCCAAAGAGATTCTGGCCTTACGTCGGTTTCCTGCAGAACAGTAACAAGGATCCTACTTGGGCTCCACAGGTGACGGTTCCCAGGGCTCCTGGCCCCGGGCTGGGTTAGGTCACTCCTCATGGACCCCCACAGTCCCCTGCCACTGGTCTCATCATCTGTTGTCTTGTGTTGCAATTGCCTGCTTGAGGCTTTCTCTAGCCTGTGAACTATCTGTGGGCTGCAGTGGAGACTTGCTGACTGTTAAAATCCTTTTGGAAGGAAGGAGAAAGAAAAGGAAGGAGGGAAGGAAGGAAGGAGGGAAGGAGGGAGGGAAGAGAGGAAGGAGGGAAGGGAAGAAGGAGGGAAGGAAGGAAGGAGGGAGAGAGAAATGGAAGGAAGGAAGGAAAGAGGGAAAGAAGGAAAGAGGGAGGGAGGGCTGGCAGCCAGCCTCCCAGGCACCGTGCGAGTGGAGCAGGGCCCTCCGGGCCACCTGCGCACACAGACACACGATCCCGTGGGAGCCGCGCCCAGCACTGCTGTGTATAAACAAAGTCTGCCCCCTCCGGTGCGGCCCCATCGTCTGACACCGGCCTTCGCCTCCCCGTGGAAACCCAAGATCCAGACTGGGACAAGGGTTGGCAGATGTCTGTGAAAAGGGCCGTCTGCCTTGACAGATAAGAGTTCCCCAGACAATGCGATGGTCTTGGCTGGGAATTCCCCCTGGGCTCTAGTTAGGAGACTCCGACAGACCTGGGTCACGGCTCCCCTGCCCCTCAGGGCCATCTCTGTGGGTCTGGGGCTCCCATCTTCCTGACCACCCTTCAGCGGCAGCTCCCCTCCCCCCCGAACCCACAGCCATCTCGCGGGACGTCTCAGAATGAGACATTTTTCTCAGAAGGTTCTGAGTTGAGAGTGTCGGTTTTGTTGACTCAGCCTGAGACAACTTGTCATGGATCATTGGGGTCTGTTCAGCGGAGGCCTTGGTACTTGGTGTGTGTGGGGCACACAGTGACGATGGGTAAGTGATTAGGGCTCCACGGGGTTGTTCCCTCCAGTGCCCCCAATGAAAGACGGCCACCAGGGAGCCGAGGAGGTCCGCGGAATGCCCAAATCCCCTTGTGGACACGGGTGTGACTCCCAGGTCTGAGCCACGACCCTTCCTCATTACCGTGCTGGCTTTGCAGGGTGGAAGCCATGTGGTGCGTGAAGGGAGAGGGAGCAGAGGGCATGATGCCAAGGTGCCCCAGGAAAGCCCACGTCCGCCACCCCACTTGCATTTAGGTCATTGGGAACCCATTCTGTGGGAACCACTCTCCGTCCTGGGGAAGCAGGAGTGACAGAAAGAGGGCAGGGATTTCTGTCCCGTTCTCTTCTATCCTATAATCCTATATCCTATAATGCTGTCCTATAATCGGCCTTGACTTCCCCATGAGGCCTCCAATCAGAGCATCAGAACCTCCGTGAGGCTGGGCCAGATCCTCCCTTGGCTGCAGCTCTTACCAGGGCCTTAACTCCAAGTCTTGGCTCAGGGCTGATTCTTTCACAGAGGACGTTTTCAGAAGGGTCCTTACCTGTGCCTTTCCTGGCTGTGCACCTTCCCCGTCCCTTTCTCCAGCCTCAGGCTTGGGGGCAGACTCACATGTTACTCCGATGGGAAGTGTGTCCTCTCTTCTCTGGATGTGATTGTCACCCAACTGTTCCCCGGACTCCCCCACCATAGAAAAAGACCACAAATTTCATGGTCAGAGGCAGAAACACACACAAGATAGGAAAGAGCTTGTGCTGATCTAAAAAGTGAGGGTGAAATGAGGGGGTCAGGTGTCCCCAGTACCATCTCTGTATCAGTCAGCTATGGCCCTAGTAATGCTGTGTAACAAGTTTCTCTCAAACTCCAGGCACACAACGGTCAGGATGTGTTTCTAGCTGGATTGCCAGGTCCATGGGGCAGGTGTGTGGCCTGGTCAGGATCTGGTTGACCCAAAGGGGTTCACCTGGGCTTGGCTCTGGGTCAGGACATCCTCTGATTCTCGATTCCTCCGGGGACCAGCAGGTCCCCATAGGCGTAATCTCGCAGCCCTGGCAGAGGTGCAGCCGACAAGCCCACCCACATAGCATCTTACAAGCCCTTGTTTGCCTGTGTTGGATGACGTTCTCCTGTTCAAAGTGAGTCAACTGGCTGAGCCCCCACCTGTGGGGGTGTGGGGGGACTGCAGTCATGCGTGCAGGGTGGAGTTAAGGACCCTTTCTAAGGACTTGGAGCTGAACTCTGCCCCGAGGGAGGGGTCTTGGCAGTGTGGACAGGATTGGGACTTTGGATGCCAAAAATGGTGGGTTTGGGTTCATGGCCAGTCGGGTCACTGACAAGCTGTGGGATGTCGGGCAAAGGTTTTCGGAGCCCCGTTTCCTTGAGTGTAGAATGGGAGGGGTTTTTGTCCACACCCGCGCTTGTGGCCTGAGCTGAGTGAGCTGGGTGGGCTCAAGCCCCTGCACACAGTAGCTGCTGTGAGTGCACGGCCGGTTCCCCACGCAGGGTGCGGCTTCTGCAGTGAAGTCCTCCGACATTGGTGCCCAGAGGGAGTGTGCGCCCCCCGCCTCACTGTTCAACATGGCGGAGAGGTCACATGGCCGCAGCAGTGTCAGATCGGTTCTGAATTCAGAGCATTCTCCCCCGACATCCTCCGGCCTTGAGCAAAGGCTGGCTCCAAGGGGTTGGGGGCAGTGATGTCCTCACTGTCCTTCTCCCCTGCAGGGAAGCTCCCCTGTGACCCGACAGAGCCACTCCTACCACCTTGTTGACGCCCCTTGGAGCGGAGGAAGGAAAACCCGCTTCCTGGGAGCAGCCCGACTCTGAGCACGGTTTGTGATCCTTTGTGACCCAGGGGCACGTCCACCCAGGTCTCCAATCCAGAGTCGCTTTGTCTCTTTGGGGGAGGGGACCGTCCCTTTGAAAATGGGATGGAAGCTATTGGACCTTCACCCCCTCATAAAACACAGAGACAAGTCATCTTTGGAGCAGCTCATATACTCCCCAAAGACCTTTTATATACAAGAAGTGAAGATCCCCATCTAGGGACACATCAGAGGACAGCGGCCACTTGAGCTCCCATCAGATAAGGCCAGAGGACCCCATCACTGGAATGGACTATAATCCCATCATGAGAGTGTGAATCTCCGAGTCCACACTGATAATGAATCAGTAGACGGATCCATGAATGAACAGTGGAGAAGAGAGCGGTGTTCCCAGTGGATCAGCAGCTAACAAAAGTGGACGGAACGGGAGGCTCAGAAAATGACAATATTGCAACCATCAGAGCAGGACATGACGTAGGCAAGAGTAGGGTCACACTCGTGGTTGGATGTGAGAGTTTAATGAGGAACATGTTCTTTAGAGTGTCTCGAAGTATCTTTCCATCGGTGACATTACGTTCTGAGGGGCGAATGGGGGAGCTTGGAGAACACCACCCTCTCCAAGCAATCCGCGTGGACATCGCCACTGGGGACCGGGTACAGCGCGCGCCTCCCGACAGCACGCACCGAGGACACAGCCTCCGTTCCGTGGCTGCCCTCAAGGTGCCAGCGTCGCGAAGATAAAGGAAGAACTAAAGAATCGTCCGGAATAATGGAGACTCAAAAAGGCACACAGCCTCACGCGACAATCGATCGTACTCTGAAATGAAATGCCTATGAGGAACGTGATGGGGACGGTTGGAAAAATCTGAGTAAGGATCGTGCATTAGATGATTGCGTTTCAATGGTCAATTTCCAGCCCTTATTAATTGTGCTGCGGTAGACCTCCCTAAAAACCCTATTCATTCCTAAAATTAATAGCTGTTCTTTGGCGACGTGAAGAAACATCCTTGTTACTAAAACATACGCACCGGAGTACTTAAGGACTGTGACCTGAGTTGTGCCCCCTGCTCCCCCAGTTGACATGTGAAGCCCCAGGGCCTGGTGTGGTTGCATGGGGAGTGAGGAAGTGATTAAGGTAGGACGTGGTCGGGAGCGTGAGCCTGATCCACGGACCACAGGAGCGCTCTCTCTTCCTGCACTAAGCGAGGACCAGCAGGATGTTGGTGCCCACAGCCAGCAAGCAGGCTGTCCGCTGAAGCAGAACCCCCAGCACCCTGATCTTGGCCTTCCCAGTTCCAGAGCCATGGGGGCTAAACTTTGGCTATTGAGGCCTCCTTGTCCACGCTGTTTTGTGACAATGCCCGAGCCAGCCCTCCAGGCACGGAGAGGCAGGCTGTTGGCAACTTAGTGGTTCGGAAAAAGAGTTAGGGGGAGGACGTGCAAAGAAAGACAGAGTGAGAAAGAGAACTGGCAAGATGATCGTTGAGAGTTGGTGAGTCTCGGTGAAGGGCATACGGGTGTCATTTGCTAAGTTATTTGTACGGACTTTCTGTACATTTGAGATTATTTCAAAATATACTTCGAATATATCGATATTCAAAAAAAAACCTTCAAAAATATATTTCAAAATATCAGCAGGCTCATTACCTATTATTGATGGAGCCAGGGACACATCACGTCATTCGTGATGTCCTGAGTGCGTCTGCAGGTTAATCCGGGGTGGTGGGGGACCTAGGCGGTGGGCCGGTGCCCAGGAAACCTTGACAGGGTGGAGAGGAAACAATACAGGTGGAATTCTAGAATTCGTGAGGCTCCTGGGACCGAGCTCTCCTGAATGCTGGAGATGGGCGTGAACTGTTCCCCAAGTGTATTCCTTGGATCCTTATCCTAAAAGATTCTCTACCCAGAAGCCTTCCCTGGGCAGGTACTTTTGAGAAAGGCAGCGATAATGTGCCAAGGCCATTTCCAGGAAGGGAGCGTGTCCACAGGGGTGCCCAGAAGGTTACATGAGCAGGTGTTTGTGACGCCCCGGGAATGCCAGGCATGCCTGCTGGGACAGGACTCAGGGGTCCAGTGGATGGATGAGAATCAGGCCCTTCCCTTCTCCTCTCTGCCCTGGGGGCCCTGGCGACCCACGTTGTGGCCATGTTTCTCACCCACAAGCCTGATTCCTGCCAGCCCCTCCAAATCCTCGGGGCTCCGCTCGCCTTGCCTCTTCCTCTGCTCCGGCCCCCCTGCCAGGCCTCGTGCATACCCCCGCTTCCCTGCACCCCGCTGCACCGTCCGAAGGGCTTCTGCTAGACTGCCCAGCGGCCCGCACTGTCTGCCTTCGCTCCGCACAGCGCAAGCGGATCCCGTCATCTCTGCAGCATTAACGAGGCCCCAGGGAGCGTGGACTTGGCTCCGCAGACGTCTTCCATGCGTATCTCGCCACACAGGCCGACAGCTGGTCTCCAAATCCATTATCAGCAGCTTCATTGCACATTACCGTCAGAGCCGGGGACCCATCATGTCATTCCTGATGTCCTGCAACTTTTCAATCTTGGTTAGTTCCGTGATTTCATTTCAAATCTCTGCATTTTTGCAGGAATCAGCTGGTGAACTCATAGGTCAAAACAGGTCCTCCCTTTTATCTTTGACTCCCGTATCCGGGATCTCCCCAAATTGCCTTTATTTAGAGCTGAAGCAGACCGTCTCCCCCTCTTAACAGTAAACAGTGTGTGCTAAGAAATGAGATAGTTTCGACGATGAATTTTAGCCATTTTCCATTTTCCTCGACCTAATTGAGTGAGCAGATGCTTTAGTCTGCAACAAAGTGGAAACTCGCCCTGCAGACGGGGGGCTGCCAAGAGCGTTTTGCTCCTTTAATGTTTTCTGATGGTTTCCAGAGCTGCTTTTTGTCATGAGGAGCCCCGTGCGTGGTGGGCGACTCTCCCTGAGAGCTGAGTTTTCGTTCCCCGGGCCGAGGAGCAGCCGCGACAGGAAGGAGTGTGATTCCGATCGTAGGGAACCTGAAAGAGAAGTGCCTTCGAATGTCACCACCTGCCCCGTGCTTCTGCCCTGGGAGGGACAGTGTTACGGCCGTGGTCCACCACTTATTTTCTCAGATTTCAAACCATGTGCTGGATTCCTAGCGAAAATGGTATCAGTCTCCGAATCTGTGTTGACCCCAGATGTACCCCGATTAATTATTGATGATAAGGAGACCCACGGCTGTTCGTCCCCCGTGGCTCGGGCGGCACTCGGCAGGAAGGCTTGGAGCATCCTTGGTGGGAGTGGGGTGGGGGGTGGAGACCCGGCGGCTGGAGCTGGGATCACTGGAGGGTCAAGGCCGGCTGCGTTTTACCTAATGTCACAGATTGACTTTTGTTTAACGTTCTCTCTCAATGAAGAATCGGCTATTTTTACCCTGCCATGGAAAAAGAGAGCCTTGACCCGGGTTCTGTAATTTATAGGACCGATGTAGAGGTTGTGATGGTTTTATCACGTTACTGACAATTTGGGGAGTGAGTGGGGAAGGGGTTTCCTCTGGGAGTTGGGGGTGTACGGCGCTCTGGTCCCTCATCGCCTCTGAGCTGATAGGCTGCAAGTTTAAGGGGGTGACGGGGTGAGGGCAGCCGGAGGGGGTCCTAGAGGACCGGCAACAGCAAGCCACGGAAAAGTGACTTGGGGAGGCTTGCAGGCTCAGGCCTCAGGGGCCTTGACCGAGGGGAGGCTCGACGGCCCACGCAGGGCATCCGGGGTTGACCCTGGGTTTGGCGCCAGGCTGGGTGGGAAGTGGGCTGGGGCTGCCAAATGTTTGTCCCCACCTGGGCGGACCCCTCAGGTGATCTGGTCCGGGGTCCTCGAGAGGCTTGGTGAGGGCACCTGCAGTCACCTTGGGATCTTCCGGGTCTTAACAGCACAGACTTTGTTCACCAGAAGGGACCCCGGGATCCAAGATGCTTGAACCCACACCTAGAGCGTGGACATCTTCCCATCTGCACCATCTATCACGAGGGCAAGCTCTGGGGCTCCCACTGTGCTCACAACGTCACGCATATTTCTTTATATTTGCAAAAGTGAGATTTTTAAAAAGATGTATTTATTTATTTTAGAGAGAGAGAAAGAGAGAGCGCACACGCGATCGGGGAGAGGGACCGAAGGAGAGGGAGAGAGAGAATCTCAAGTCGACTCTCTACTGAGCGTGGAACTGGACATGGGGCTCGATCTCAGGACCCTGAGATCATGACCTGAGCCGACTGAGCTGACTGGGCCACCCAGGCGCCCCTACGAAAGGGAGATATTTTAATGGCTGTAGGTACAGCTGCTGTGCTTTCTCTGTCCGACTTGCCCTTGCTTGGGGTCCAGGTGAGGGACGGTGGGTTTGGGGTCTGCATTGGTGTGTTTCTAGTCACTTCCCCCAGACAGCCGAGTTGCCATTGGCTCTGGGCTCAGATCGGCTTCTGGGGACCCGCCCGCGCCCACCGGGGCGATCCCTTGGGATGTGGCTGGCATCGCTCGGCGGTGCAGGCCTTCTTATGGCTCCTGACCCCGGGCGTGTGTGCCTGTGGGCAGGAGGAATCGAGTTTGACATTCATGGGGCCGGACACTTGTCTCTGAAAAATGTGTCCCATCATCATATCTGTCATGTTGTGAGTGGGGGATTCAATTCCTATCCAATTTAGGAAAAGTGAAAGGTTTCTCCTTTAAGAATTTACTTGGTCATGCAGGGCATCTGATTATAATAGATCACCATATATGCATTCTGTCCTTTTTATTTTTGGGGGGTGGGAGTCCTGGCAAAATAAAGCTCAGCGGGATGCCTAGATTTGTAGGGCACAGCGTGCAAGTGGCTGAGCACTTCCATGTAAGTAAAACACACCTGCTGTGTCTCAAGTTATCAGATCTGATGCTTCTCAATAGTGGGGGTTAGGGGGTGCCCCAAAGCAGCACAATGGCCTGAAGACACTGGGACACGTGGCTGTCAACAACGTAACCCACCGGGCGGAAGAGTGAGTGGGTGTCGGAACCGTTTAGCTCAGTACAATGTAGCAAATAAGTTGAAAAATGCATTTGAACTAGCAGGGAAATGTAAATGAAGCCCCATCAAGAAAACAGAGGAGCGCCTGGGTGGCTCAGTCGGTTAAGCATCTGCCTCCCACGGCTCAGGTCATGATCCTGGGGTCCTGGGATCGAGTCCTGTGTCGGGCTCCCTGCTCCGCGAGGACTCTGCTTCTCGCTCTCCCCAAAATACTTGAAAGCAGGTCTTGAGGATGTATTTGTACACCCGTGTTCATGATGGCATCGTTCAAAACAACCAAGAGGTGGGAGTGACTTAAGTGTCCACGGAGGGGTGAGTGGACAAGCAAAATGCGGTCCGTCCACATGGCGGGATATTCTCCAGCCTTAAAAAGGAAGGACATTCGGATGCGTGCTCCGACACGCGTGGACGTGGAGCACATGTTGCTGAATGAGATAAGCCAGACGCAAAGGACAAGTGCTGCGGGGTTGCTTGGCTTTGTAGGAGGTCGCCGGGCTGTCAGTAGAGTGGCGGTGGGGGGCTGGGGTGGGGACAGGGAGCTGGTGTTTCACGGGGAGAGAGTTTCCGTTGTATAAGATGAAGAGGCTCTGGAGGTGGCTGGGGCGCTGGTGGCACAGCAAGGTGAATGGGTTTAGTCCCCTGAACGGGACACATGCCAATGGTTCGGAGAGTGGATTTTCTATTCTGTATATTTATCGCCATTAAAAAAAAAAGACATAAAAATCATTTAAATGCCTTTTGCATTCACCTTAATTTCACAGCTTTTCTGCCCATTTTTTTCAGTTATTGATTATTCCAAAGTGAACCGTGTTGGGAAGGGCGATCTCAGCAGAAGCTGAGGACGAGCTGACCCACAGCAAGCGGGCAGTGACTCCAAAACGCCCAAACGCCTCCTCCTGCGTCACAACGGAAATGAAAACTCTTGAGAGTCAGGAGCGTGCAAGAAACAGGCCAACTCCAATTCCCCCGCCGCACGACTGAGTTCTCTCTCTAGTCTCTTTAGAGGAAAAAGAATGCGACCGCAAAAGGATGGTCGTGTGGAGGCGAGATGAAAGGGTACGCAGCCCCCAAACGCAGGCAAACCGTGCCACAGACGTGGGCCAGGCAGCTCAGAAGGAGAAGCGTGGATGCTCTTCGATGTTTCGTGGTGTTTGCAATCTTTGTGAGCTTCGTCACGTTTGAATCGTGAGTTCTTTCCTCATCCCGATTCATGTCCTTGGGCAGACCTAGCTTTGTATTTGCAATTTTGTATGGATTTTCTCCCGGGCGTCTGACTTCACGCCTCCCCTGCGTCTCTACCGGGTTGCTGCTTTCCTGGAGTGGGGAAGGGCTACCAGCCAGCTGTGCCCACCTCCTGCCACGGGATGGGGCGGCCCTCCTCCTGTGCCCTCTGCAGCCCCTCAAACAGGCCTGCCCCTCCCCCACGCCCACCCTCGCCCCTCAAACAGGCCTGCCCCTCCCCCACGCCCACCCTCGAAGTGCTGGGTACTGTCCTTTGCACCCACCCCCTCATTTCATCCGCACGTGAACCTGTTGGCTGGGGTGATGCCATCTCAGTCTAACAGGAGCCATGAGATCTCTTGCCCAAGCTCCCCTGCTAGTAAGCGATGGAGCTGGGATTTGAACCTGGGGCCCTGGAGCCAGAACCGCCACCAGCATGCCGGGACTACGGTAGTCCCCCATTTGTCACAAGCGGTATTAGCAACCCCATCAGTAGGAATAGGTGCCATGTATCCATCCCCTCTTCTGTGCCTCGTATCGGCCCACATTTCGGCCTCACGGCCGGGCTGAAAGGTACTATCCCTCCATTTTACAGGTGTGAGAATTGAGGCTCAGAGTTGGTCAAGGAATCCACTTAGGGCAGAATAGCTTAGAGGGAGGAAGAGCTGGGTTTTGATCTCAGAGCTACGGCCCCTTCCTGGTGGCCCAGGCCCCCACACTGACCTCCCTGAGCACGCCAGCTCATGCCTTTTCTAAGTCCTCCGCGTGAGTGGGGGTCGGGCTGGTGTCACGGATGTGTGGCCAGGAGCACACGGCCCCGCTCTCAGGAGGACCCACGCTTGGCTTCCCACTCTCTACGCTCTTGGAACAAGGGACCCGAGCACTTTCATTTTGCTCCGGGCCCCACAAAGGCCCATCTCCCCCCGCCCAGCCACCTTCCTTGAATCCATTTGTAAAGTGAATTACTATAGTGCAGGAGGAACGAGAAGGTTCTTTATCTCCACTTGGGCAAATCCATTAGGATTAGCGGCCCCTCCGGAGCCCCTCGGAGGGGCTGACGTAAGCCTGTCTTGGGTGATTTGTGGAGTGGCCGCATGATAAGCACTCCGGCCCGTTTTAGTGGCAGGGCACCCTTCCCCCGAGGCACCCGAGAATGAGTGGGCCTATCTCGCCATTTATCAAAGCCTTTTGGGGGGTGAGGCAACTGGGAGGAGAGGAACTGCGGCCTTGCTCTCTCCCTGCCTGTGGGGGTCTCTGCTCCTGCCAGCGGCCTGGATGCCCGGGGTCGGGACGGCATCCCCGGAAGGACCCACTGCCCTCCTGGCGTCCGAGCTCCGTGGCCGGCCCCCAGCTGGGCGTGCTGAGGCTCTTGCCCCGAAGCAGCCTCCGTGGGTCCCTCACTCGTCTCCAGGCGAGGACCAGAGGCTTAACTCCTGGAGACTTGGGGGCTCCGGCCCCTCTCTTGGGGACCTGCTCACAGAGGGCATGCCGCCCCCCCCCTTTCTGCCTCGTGCCAGGTGGCTCTGCCCCGTGGGCAGCAAGGCTGGATTCCCAGAGTGACCTCGACCTGCCCGCTCACATCTGGGACTTGGTCTCGCGTGTCTGCGGGTCAGGGGGTCTGAATCCGGCTCTTTCAGCGATAGAAGTGGTCGTTCTGTTTTGGCCTGCACGGCTCATCCTGCTCTTAAAGGGTTCAGCACTCCAGCAGGGAATATATTTGGCCCCTATTGAATTGTGTCCCCAGAGCCATGTCCAAGTGCCCACAGAAGAGGGTCTTTGCAGGTGTAATTGAGTGAAGGATCTTGAGATGAGATCATCCTTGATTCACTGTGCGGGCCCTAAATCTGGTGCCAAGGGTCCTTGTCAGAAGAGCAGAGAACCCAGACGGACGGGAGGGGACGCGTGACCATGGAGGCAGAGGCTGGAGGGACAGAGCCGTGAGCCGGGGGCACCTGGAGCCCCAGGAGCTGGAAGAGGCAGACGGGGTCCCCCACTCCGAGTCTCTGGAGGGAGCCCGGCCCTGCCGACACCTTGATTTCAGACCCTAGTCCCCAGAACGGGGAGAAAACAGCATTTCCGTTGTTTTAAGCTCTTAGCCGGTGGTCATTGGTTCCGGCCGTACCATACCGACCTCGAAGCCCGAGCCGAGAGAGCCTTAGACGCGGGGGGCCCGTCACTGTTGACGGGGGTGGGTTTGCAAGCTTGTAAGTTTATCGTCGTTTGCACGTGTGAACAAAAATCATAGTTAAATAGATCTTTTATAGAAACTTTTTATTGGCGTCTTTTACAGAAGACTGGTTAAGGAAACAGACAACTACGCACTCGGGGTGAGTTGGAGGTCCCCGGGGTCCTTTCCGTGGACACACTGGCTGGAACTGGGTTCTTGGCTGAGTCTCAGCCCTGACCGGCCATGGGGCACTGGGGAGGTGAGAACGCGCTTCTGTGTTTCAGGTTCTCCATCTGCAAAGAAAGGGGGGTGCCGTGCCCTCGGCCACACAGTGCCGCCCCACGGTGGGGTTTGGGGAGCCTCGGAGACCAAGGCTGTCAGGAGGGCCGGCTGCTCTGGGGGACTTTTGGCTCCTGCTGTCTCCCATTTCCTTCTGGGACCTGCCCATGCTGCCGCTGCAGGTCGGGACCTTCCCGTGGTGTCTGGGGCTGCGTAGGGTTTTTCCCCCTGCTCCCCGTGCGGGTGTAAGATGATTTCACCCCACCCCTGCCTCCCAAGAGATTCGGGGCTCTGCAGCTGAGCAGAACCTGCACTGGATTGCTTTGTGAAGTGACTGCTTTGTCATTTCACGGCTCTGAGCCTCAGTCCTCCCATCTGTAAAATGGGAATGCGTGGTGAGGACCTGGCCAGTGGTTATTCCTCCACAGAAGGGGTCGGGGACAGCATTTCGAGTGGAGAAACAGCCCCACGAGAGGCAGGGTGGTGGCCACATGTGGGCCTGGTTGTGAGACCAACGAGGCGTTCAGGGTGATGGGGGTGCAGGGCCCGTGCAGTGGGGCCGGGGTGCTGTTGGGGGGTTCAGAAGGCCAGGCTGAAGAGCTAAAACTTTAAATCATAGCACGGAGGAGTTTGTGGTGCCACCAAAGGAAATAAGAAACAGCAAGGACAAGCCACTTGGCCCACGTCACACAGCACTTTGGGGGCAAAATGGAAGAAGAGGCATCCGGTTTCCCAGCCCGTGCTGTCTCGCCGGTGCGGAGGGGCCGGCCTGCCCGAGTGGGCTTCCGATGGGAGCTGCGGCCTCGGAGGTGAAATCGCAGGCCGCGAGCCCAGCCTGCAGTGGCCTTGGCCTGCGTGTGGGTGGGAGCGACGTTTCCGAGTTTTCTTTAATTTGCCTTGAAATCAGGCACAAGTCCTCTGCAAAACAGGAAGCGGTCTCTTCGGGTCTGACGTGAAATAGTATTGCTGTCACCTTGAATTAGAGAGTGAGACATGTCTCCACGGAGGGGCACGTTGAAATAGCCGCTGGGGTCGCCCGGGCCCCACGAAGCCTTTGATAAGCGCAGCTGATAACAGGCCCGGCTGTAAATACCCAGAATCAATGAGCGCGCGGCCGGCAGCCGCCCTGTTCACATATCACAGCAGATGGGAAGGAGGCAGGGACGGCGATTTGTCTTGCCTTTCAGATGGATTTCCTGTTTTTAGGGAGAGGAGAGGGCCCATCTGGTAATCAGATCCTGGGCCGAGATAGCCCCCTCTGGGTCACTGGCCCCCCACTCAGTGTGTCCCCTCAGCCACGCGGCCCCAGCGTCGTGGCGGCTCCAGTGGCCCGGCCTCCGCAAATGGGAGCCATCAGGGGGCCTCCCGTCCCACGGAAGCTTCCGGAAGGGGTGGGGGGGGGCACACGCCTGCCTTTCGTCTTCCCTCTGCTTCCTTTCCTGGCACCTGGCTTTGCTCTTAGCCATCTCATTACTTTTTTCTTCAAAGGCTCTCCCCAACTAGTGCATGTATGTGCAAACGCGCACAGACACTTGCACACGTGTGTGCACACACATGCGTCCCACAGCCTTCTTCCCTGGCCCGTCCGGGACCGTCCCCCGCCAGGTCACTGTCTCTGGGCCGCCCCGGGCTCCTCGGCCGGGTGGACGGGGTGGGGAGGGGCGGATGGGCTGAAGGAGGGCTCAGGGTGGCTCCTCTTCCCGCTCACACCCGGGCCCCCTCTCGCCAGCCCGTGGCGGCTTCAGGCGCCCTGAACCTGTTTCCCCATCTGCGTTCCAGGCTCTCCTTCTCCGGGTTCCGAGCAGCCGTGGAAAGCTTCTGGAACTCTGCGGACCGCGGGCTCAGCACAGCGCTACCCATTCTGATTGCTGCCTCACCGCTCCCGCTCCTGAGCTGGGGCTCCCAGTGTCCCCCAAGTCCACACTCCCGCGGATCCCTTGGCCACAGCGCGGTCGGTGACCCTCCTCATCCCTCCCTCCCCGGACCCCCGGCCCCAGCTCTCGGAGGACTGTGTCCTTCCAGGAGACCCCGTGCTGGGCCAGGACACGCGGCTTCTCTTCCTCTCCTGGGAGCTCGCGGGGGGCGCTTCTGCTGCGATCCCATCTCACGCGCACCCCCTCCCCTGCCTCATGAGATCTCCTGTCCCCCAAATTACATCCAGACAGCGGCGGTAGCAGGCATCTCTCTTCCTGCCCGGGGGCCCACCGGCCGGCCAAATGGGGCGTTTAATTGGCAAGAGAAGCTGGCGGTCTGCCTGGAAATCCTGAAGAAAGGCCACAGAAGGGACCCGTTTTTAAAACTGCGCCACACACCTTCTCCATATACTTCTGTGTCAAATGCTTGAAGGGGTTCTTGAGACCCCCAGCCATGCAGGGCTGACTCCAGTCCCCGGGGCGTGCGTGTGCTGTGTGCTGGTGGAACCTGACCGGTTTGTTCCGACGTGGAAACCGAGGGAGCCCAGAGGTGAGGAGAGAGCGCAGCGTGGTTCGGACCCGGTCTTCAGATGGTAACCGAGGTCCTCTCTGAGGACCAGGCTGAATGCTCACTTCACATCCTCTCCCCCGGATTCTGATGCCACAGCCTCCTTCCGGACGTCATCCAGAATTCCAGCTGGTGGGTTCTGAGTCCACGGAACGTGGGCAACAGCTGTACGCAGTGGAGTGGAAGCCAATGGGGGAATGAGTGTTCCTAGGGAGGCTCACTCTCAGAGGTCCCACGGGCTTATCTGTCCGGAGGGCGGGGCCCCTCCCTGTAGAGAGAAGTCGGGGTCCCTCGGGGCTGGAGGTAGACCACAGAATTCAGAGTCAGGGCCGTGTGTGTGTGGGATAGAGTGAGGACAAGAGAAGGCCTGGGGTGCAGAGGGGTGGCTCAAGGCGGCTAGGCAGCGGGTCCAGGCTCCGAGCTGCAGGTGGTCAGCTGACTGCTGTCTGCTGAAATCACAGGGGCTGGAATCTCAACACCAGGGGTGATGGGGCTAATGGAAGTCATGCAACTTGGGTGACTGTGGGGAAAGGGCCGGGCCTCCACCTGCCCTGGTTTCTTCCTCTGTGGAATGGGCACCACTGTAGTTCCTTTGTCAGTTGCTGAGAGATGAAATGAAGCATGAGGGCAGAGGGCTGCCCTCACATTACTGGAGGCTGGTCCATCAGCCTAGGGGTCATTGCTGTCAATACAAGGACATCCCAGCTCTGTCTTTGTGAGTTGTCTGATTCAGGGCAAGCTTCTAAAGCCCTGTACCTCAGTATCCTCACCAGTGAAAAGGGACAGTAACAGTCCTGCCGCACAGGGATGGGGGTGCAATGGGTTGACCTATGTAGAGTCCGTGGAACAGTGTCTGGCTGGCACTCAAGGTAGGTTAATTGTTACTGGTATTATGATGGTGGTTATGGTGGTGATGGTGATGATGGTGATGGTGATGATAATGATGATGGTGATGATGATGATGGTGATGGTAGCGATGGTGATGGTGGTGATGGTGATGATGTGATGGTGATGGTGGCGATGGTGATAATGAGGATGGTGATGATGATGGTGGTGATGGTGATGGTGATGATGGTGGTGATGTTGATGGTGGTGATGATGTTGATGGTGATGATCATGGTGATGGTGGTGATGATGGTGGGTGGCGATGGTGATGATCATGGTAATGGTGATGATGGTGATGATGGTGATGATGAGGATAGTGATGATGATGGTGGTGATGGTGGTGATGGTGATGATGATGGTGATGGTGATGATGGTGATGGTGGTGATGATGATGCTGGTGATGATCATAGTGATGGTGGTGATGATGGTGATGGTGATGATGGTGATGGTGATGATCATGGTGGTGATGGTGATGATGAGGATGGTGATGATGACGGTGGTGATGGTGGTGATGGTGATGGTGGTGATGATCATGGTGATGGTGATGTTGATGGTGATGGTGATGATGGTGATGATGAGGATGGTGATGTTGACGGTGGTGATGGTGGTGATGGTGATGGTGGTGATGATGAGGATGGTGATGTTGACGGTGGTGATGGTGGTGATGGTGATGGTGGTGATGATGATGATGATGGTGATAATGAACTGAGCACTTGTCATATGGTAAGGTCTGTCCTAGGCAAAGACATACTGCAGTGAGCAAGGTAAACATCATCCCTGCTCTCCTAGGAATCAGTCCTAGTGAGGATGAAGCCAGTGAATAAGTAAACTGATAAATATAAGAAATCATGTCACAGAGGGAAGAGCTAGCAAGTCATGTGATGGGCCGGACACCCCAGCAGGCCCCTTGGAGGAGGTAACAGTTGGATACAGTGGAAGGTCTGAGTGTTTAGGACAGACCCCTTCCCCCTTCCCCCTCTATCCCCCCAGCCGAGTTTTGAATTTCAGTTGGGAACCTGAATCCACGAGACCCTTTGTGGCTTACTAGATTTGTGGTCTCTCAAATCCAGTCTGGGACCTGGCGCTCCCACTGGCACAGCGCGGGTGTGGGATGCAGTCAGACATTCCTCTGACTCCTTCTGTCACTGGGATCCCAAGTGTCTCGGGCCTGTGCTCATGGCCTTGATCCGCCGTGGAGTAATTGGCAATAAATGGTCGGCACGAGGGGCCTCCCTGGGTCAGGGCTCTCGGGAGGGTTGAACAGTTCACTTCGCAGCAGTTCCTGTGGCTTACCTGAGACGGAGCTGGCTCCAGGAGCAATTTCCCCTGGATGAAACAATCTCTAGAATCTACCGTATATCATTCGCCATGACGTCTTCTGTTTAAACAGCGGCCGCCGTTGGAGGGTGTGCTCCGAGGCCGAGCGTCTAGGGGGGCTCACATCCCAGCCCCCTGCCCCAACCCCCATGGAAGGCCCCGCCTGGGGGAAAAGCAGGCATATGGAACCCATTTGGGAAATTCTTTCTGCATCAACCGCTTTTTCCAGGTAAGACACATGCCCGTATTGACTGTGAAAGATGAAATAGCTTTCTTGCTTTGCCCGTTACGTTTTTATGGATCTTAATTAAACACATGCCCTCCACGGGTTGGGAAATTGAACCCTCTTTGAGCGGCCCTTTCTCAAGAGCTGGTGCTGGCCCCAGGGAGGGCCAATTATAAGCCCCCGTCCTTACCACCTCCCAGGACCTCCCAGGCCCTCCGAGTGCTTGGAAAATGTGTGCTCGACAGAGGGGCTTTGATTCCTCACGCCTGGAGAGCGTTAGGCCTGTTTCCAGGCCCAAGGCAAGTGGCGGTCAGAGTCCCAGGCCGTCGGCGGGAAGGCCTTGGGGACCAGGGCTTTCAAACTTCACTGAGCATCAGAGATCCCCTTAACACCCAATCACAAGCAGACCCCCGATAGAAACCAGATGAAGCTGCCCAGATGGTGGGGGAGGGAGTGTCCACGCAGCTGAGCCCATGGGCAGCCCTGGTGCGAGCCATGGGTGCCAGTAAGGATTGTGGGCGCGGGTAAAGATTGTGGGTGCGGGTAAGGATTGTGGGTGCGGGTAAGGATTGTGGGTGTGAGTAAGGATTGTGGGTGCGGATAAGGATTGTGGGTGTGGGTAAGGATTGCAGCCACTACCTGGACACTCAGGGAGCTTGAAAAGGGTGCTGGTTTGGTCACGTTCCTTATCTCATTTATAGTCGCAAAAGCCACATGAAATAGGGGTCACTGCCATTTCACACGCAGGGAGGCTAAGCACAGAGTAGCAGAGTAGTAGAGTCCAGGGTCGCCCAGACAGGGAAGGGGGAGTGGTGCCCGAGTCCTGCAGACATGTGTGCGTGGCCACCTCTCCGGGAAGCTGTTCCTGGGTCCATGGCTCTCTTTTGGGCCGTGCTCCTGGCTCGGCGGTGCCCTGCCTTCTCGAGTTGTGGTCCCTGTTCACGGCGGGTCTCCACAGCCTGGTCTCCTCCCCATGTCCAGCCGAGTGGCCTGGGTGCACCCAGGCTCACTTCTTCCAGAAGGATGACCTCTGCGACCAGCAGCATGGGACACGGGGTGGGGGTGTCTGTCAGCACAAAGCCAGCACGGCGGTTCCAGGGACCCTAAGATTTCTTGGGGGTGCCTTTGGGTTTCTGCTCATAGGGACTGATTCACTGGCCAAAAGCAGTTTGCAGACTTCAGGGTTCTTCCATCATGAGTGGGGAGGGGACTGGATCCCTAGTCATGCCCCCAGGACCCTCAACCGGGCAAAGGGGGGCACTTTGCCCACTTCTGTTTTAAAGTCAGGGTAATGACGTGATCAGCCTGCGGTAGAATTCATTCTTTCCAGGCGTACAGTGCATTTTGGACTAACGTATGGAGATTGTAGCCACCACATCCCCAGAATCCAGAATCAAGCCCCCAAGAGGTCCCTCCCACCCCAGCCCTGCTCCCACTGATCTGCTTTCTGTCTCTGTCATTTTGCCTTTCCCAGAATGTCATGTCAAGAAATCACACAATACTCAGTCTTTCGAGCCTGGCTTCTTTCACTTTGCATTATGCCTATATAATCCGGCCATTTACGGGGATATTATGTGTACCTTTGTAGAGTGGGTGGCTTCAGGGAAGACAGAGCTGGATGGACCCGGGGGGACCCCGGAGCAGCTCAGCGCGCTCAAAGGCAGAGCGGCTCCCAATCTCAGCGTCCGCGTGAACGTGGGTGGGATGGTGCCATCTTCGCGGGGTGACGTGGAATGTGTCGTAGAGACGGCTCCGCGATGCGGGGGTCTGGGGGCCTCCTCCGGTTACGAGATGGCGGTGACTTTGCCTGGCACTGCGGCCCCACATGACAGTGTCTGAAGTGGGGAAAGGGCACCTTCCTTGGGGAAGTGGTGTTTTCCTTGGGGAGCTCGCCCCAGGGCCTCAGCTTCCCCGTGTCGCACAGGTCAGGGCCATGTCACGTGCCATGTGTGGCGCCAGCCAGATTGAGACCGGGGCCGGGGAGGGGCCCCCGAGGCACTGAGCAGCCAACACCTGGACATCACTGGGGCTCTGCTGGCAAGGAAGAGAGGGGGCGCCTGGGAGGCAGGCAGCTGGCGGAGGCTGCTGGGTGAGGGAGTGAGGGCGCCAAGGGCGGTGTGATGGCCAGGGGGCTCTCCGTGTAAAGGACCTGGGGAGGACGAGGCCAGAAGGGCAAGAGGTCACCACCACAGCCAGCTGACCGAGGTGGGCCCTTCCTAGAGCTTCAGATGGGCCAGTCTTCGCTTTGGATTTCCTCAAAGGAGAGGGCACGGATGAGCAACATGTGAACTTTGCATGGTGCCATCCATCCCTCCAGCCTCCTCCCTTTCCCCCTCATCCCTGCATCCCTGCATCCCTCATCCCTCCATCCTGCCATCCCTCCAGCCCTCATCCCTGTATCCCTCATCCCTCCATCCCATCCCTGCATCCGTCATCTCTCCATCCCTCCATCCCTCATCCCTCCATCCCTGCATCCCTCATCCCTCCATCCTGCCATCCTTCCAGCCCTCATCCCTGCATCTGTCATCCCTCCATCCCATCCCTGCATCTGTCATCCCTCCATCCCATCCCTGCATCCGTCATCTCTCCATCCCTCCATCCCTCATCCCTCCATCCCTGCATCCCTCATCCCTCCATCCTGCCATCCCTCCAGCCCTCATCCCTGCATCTGTCATCCCTCCATCCCATCTCTGCATCTGTCTTCCCTCCATCCCTCATCCCTCCATCCCTGCATCCCTCATCCCTCCATCCTGCCATCCTCCAGCCCTCATCCCTGCATCCGTCATCTCTCTATCCTGCCATCCCTTCAGCCCTCATCCCTGCATCTGTCTTCCCTCCATCCCTCATCCCTCCATCCCTGCATCCCTCTTCCCTCCATCCTGCCATCCCTCCAGCCCTCATCCCTGTATCTGTCTTCCCTCTATCCCTCATCCCTCCATCCCTGCATCCCTAATTCATCCATCCTGCCATCCCTCCAGCCCTCATCCCTGTATCCCTCATCCCTCCATCCCATCCCTGCATCCGTCATCTCTCCATCCCTCATCCCTCCATCCCTGCATCCCTCATCCCTCCATCCTGCCATCCCTCCAGCCCTCATCCCTGTATCCCTCATCCCTCCATCCCATCCCTGCATCCGTCATCTCTCCATCCCTCCATCCCTCATCCCTCCATCCTGCCATCTCTCCAGCCCTCATCCCTGCATCCGTCATCTCTCTATCCCTTATCCCCTCCATCCCTGCATCCCTCTTCCCTCCCTCCTGCCATCCCTCCATCCCTCCATCTCTCCATTCCTGCATTTCTCCTTTCCTCAACTTCTCGATCGCTTCTTGCAGGGGACAATGGAGCAGTCAGGATGGGAAAGGGCCTGTGCTGGATCCTGGGGAGACAGGGAGGGGCTAGGCCCCATCCCCAAGGACCCCAGTGAGGGAACCTAACAGTTCAGGTGTGGAGGTGTGGTCCCTGGCAGAGCTTCCTCTGTGATCACTGTGTAACCCTGCAGGAGAAGAGGAGCATTTCACTTTTAGGATTCAAGGAGTGCGGATTTCCCCCTCGCTATAGCCCCCGACAGAATTCTGCGGTCAACCAGCTGACTTCCGCATCTCCCCTTGCTGCATTTACTTAAGATCCATACGAGTCGGACTGGGAGGAGTGAAAGCATCTAGTCCCTCTGGCCTGGGTCTCAGGGCTTCTTTCCTCCGGTCTGCGATGATGCAGGCCATGGAGGCCCACCTGGGAGGCGGGGAGGAAAACCCCACATTGGCTTTTCTTGCTGGCAGACTCTTTGGATGGCTCTGGAACGCCAGACGAGGTCTCTGGCCAAAAGCCTTAAGCTTTGGCCCGGGACTGTCTAGGCTGATATCATTTGAAGATTATGGAGGCTAAATTATGTGCTTGATTGGCTAATCTCCTTGGTAGCAGCATTTGTGAAAAATGAAGGGGTTTTTTTTGTGGTTTTTTTTTTTTTTTGGCTGCAGTGGAATTTTCAAGAGTTATCAGGAACAAAACTTTGCTCTTGTTATCATGGGACCTTTCAAACCTGACAAGAGAAGTGGTCCACGGCCACGTCCCCACGGGCCACCCGGCGAGGCAGGAAGGCGCCCGAGTGAGATGCCACGTGAGGTCTCGCGTGGACAGGCGGGCGAGTCTCCACGGTGTTTCTGTTCGAGCATATTTAGGTTAGCGAAGTCCTGCTCAGAAGCTGGCACCCGCTCATCGGGGCCTGTGAAGGGCTTAGGAGATGCGGATTTTCGTTTTCAAGTTTTGGGAAAGGGCATGCGGCGTGCCGGGAAGCAGGGGTGCCGGTCCGTGCCCCTCACCGAGGCTTCCCGGCCGTGTCCGGTGCCGTGTCCCTTCCCCTGGAGAGTACGGGGAGGCGGGAGTGTGGCAGATTGCCTCGGGACAATGGGCCCCTCTCCTGTCGGGGGGGCTGCTGGGCCCCAAACAATAGGCCTGGGCCGGCCCCTCTCCTGCTGCCCACGGCCGGAGACAGATGCCCAGGAGCCCCCGTGAGCGCCCTGGAGGTGACCTCTGGGGCTGCCCTGTCACTCCGTGGAGGAGCCCCGGAGAGGGAGGGAGGCAAACAGTGGGGGCCTCCGGCACGGCCGGGGGCTCCCCGGGGAGGGCGCGGCCTGCCAGGTGCTCCTTTTGTCTCCGGCCACGGGGGCCTTCCACGGGGGTCTCCCAGCTCCGCGGCGGGAGAGGCTCGGGGCTCTTGCTGTTCTCCGGGGAGGACCCACGGAGCTGATTCTGCTGGCCCCGTTCAGTTCTGGCAGCCCAGCCCCGCCCTGCACTTGGCCTCTAACAATGTCATTCAGAGAAGCGATTCACGCGGACCGGCCGCAGAGCCACAAGGCTCTGCAGAGCTGCAAAGCACAGGGCTTTGCACGTCAGATTTTATGGCCAGCCCTGCCCTAGGAAGTGCCCCACAGCGACGTGCCGTTCCTTCTTGAGTTTGGGCACAGGAAGAGATTTCTCGAGAAACGTCAGCTTAGGGAGACGTGGGCAAGCCTGGAGGGTTCTGTCTCTGCTGAAAGGCTCACCTGGGGAGAAAAACCTCAGCATCAGCTGAAAGCAACCCACGAATACATCAGTGGGTCCTCCATCCAAGGGAGGAGCAGTAACGCGAGTGTGCACGCGTGTGTAATTGTGTGCGAGCACGTGCGTGCTTATGTGCGTGCATGCACGAGTGTGCGTATGTGTATGAATGAGTGTGTGCATGTGTGTGCACGCGTGTGTGCTTGTGTGCATGCATGAACGAATGTCTGTGTGCACGCATGTGTGTGCTTGTGTGTGTACATGGACGAATGTGTGTGCGTGTGTGTGCACAAACAAATGTGGGTGCGCACAGCTGTGTGTGTGTGCGTGCATGCATGAGTGTGTGCGCATGTGTGTATTTCCTGTTGATTTCTCCTGAGGCCTCTCTCTGGCCTGCAGACAGCCGGCCCGCACCTCATCCGCGCACGGGCACCTTGAGGGTCTCCATGTGTGTCCAAATTCCCTCTTCTTACAAGGATTTGAGTCAGACTGGACAAGGCCCACCCAGTGGCGTGGTGTAACTCCGTCACCTCCTTAAAGACCCTCTCTCCAAACACAGACACATGACCACATGCTGGAGGTTAGGGCTCCATTAAGTGAAGTGTCCCTTGGGGAGACACAGATTGGCCTACGATAGATCTCAAGGGTGTTAGGCTGAGTGAATAAAACCCATCTCGAAAGCTCCCACATTGTAGGATTCCACTTATGGAACATTCTGGAAGACAAACTTATAGGGATGGAAAGCAGAATGGTGTCCCAGGGATTATGGATGGTGGGTACAGGGTGGGTAAAACCAGAGAGTGGAAGGGTCAGACAGATCCTCGTGATGATTCCGTGTCTTGATTGTGATGGATACATTCACTCACGTGATCTGTACCAGAACCTTCTGGAAAAAGGCACCATCTTGTGACTTTGTAGAGGCCTCTAAAAGGCACGTTACTTGGGCAAAATCCTCCAAACCCCAGTCAGATCCACTGGATTCATGGTTATGCCTTCCCCGCCTGATAACACGGAGTTTGCTAACTTCCTCATCCTAGCTGGCTCCGTGATCCCGGACTGTGACTCAGCCGTGCGACTGTGGGCTGCTGGGGTCCCCTATGGCTGGGGTGGAACGTGTACAGGAGACCCCAAGGTCAGCACCTACGAAAGGAGTTGTGGATGTGGCCTGATCCACGGGGCAGCTCCCTCGGAAGGCATCACGCGGCTTTCCCTCTGCATCTCTGACATTTGGCTTCGAGATGCCCTGTCCCGTTTTGGGCTGTTGGGCCGAGCCCCTTGCTGAGACCTCCAGGTATTTTGAGGGAGACCAGCACAAGAACTCGAGCCGTGACGGGCTCATGCACAGAATAAGTTGGAGTGGAACTGGGCAGCCCCCCAACCCCATGGGCATGACCCCGGTCAGCAACAAGTGGCCCCTTTGGGGTCCAGGGAGGTGTGGACCCTGGTAAATGGAATTTCAGAGCTGGAGGTTCTATTAGAAAGGACCCCTCTGCGAAGACACGGAGGCCCAGAGAGAAGAGGCTTGTCAGGTGGTCTGGGAGTCGGGCAGAGCTGCCCCCAGAACGGGGCACGGATACTGGGCTGGGGGGCACGCGGGTCTCTGCTCTCGGGTGCTCTGGGGTTAGCCTCCGGGACAGATAGCACCTTGGGGACACTTATTTCTACTTTGCTTATTTCAGATCTCAGTGACCCTATGGGGCGGCAGCCCAGGGGCGTGTGGCCGTCCAGCCAGTGGCGACAGCGGCTCAGAGGACAGCCTTGCGGCACACAGTCAGGGACGGGGCTGGAGCCCAGGGGCTTCTAGGCCCTCTGCCCATGGCCTGGGCCGGCAGGGCAGCGTGTGGCTCTGAAAGGGTCTCTGGTGGGGGCATGGGACTGGGGAGGGAGCCTGCCGCTCCCCAATGTCTGGGGTACACTGTGCCGCCAAATTTGCTGGGGAGGAGTGCGCTGCAGAGGAGACAGTTAGGGGTCCCGGGGAGTCCAACCCCAGCCCTGCGTTTGGCCCCGCAGCCTCCCCAGACCTCAGTTTCCACAGGGTGAGCTCATGCTGGGAGAGTGCCGGCCCAGGACCAGAGCCAGCTCGGCTCTGTGGAACCCCTGGATGGTGCGGCCCGGGGACCGCGGGCCAGTCTGTGCTGGGAAGTCGCCCTGGAGGGGCGGGAGAGAGCCCCATGGTGGCAGCCTGGGGGTGCCCTGGTGCACAGCGGTGTCCTCGGGGAGGTGGGGACCCAGCGGTCTGCCCCCGCCCCACCGGGGAAGAGCCAGGACTCAGGCTGGGTGGGCAGAGTGTGGGGTGAGGACGGGCTGGCTGGGGGGGTCCCGGGCGCCGTGGGGCACGGGGACAAAGACCCTTGCCACTCCCGGCTCAGGTTCCTCCTGCCCGGCCAGGAGCGCAGAGACAGCCTGCGCCTTGCAACCTTCCGCTCTCGTCAGCTGGGCCCGCGGTGCTGCTTCCTTCCCACGGGCCGAGGCTGAGGAAGGGCCTGGAAAGGGGTGGCCAGATCGCCCCGTGTGGCTGCGGCTGGCTGGGGGGTCCCCACGACCGGCCGTCTGTCCGACCTGGCCGGCGCCCACAGGCAGGCCTCGGAGAAGCCGGCCTCTTTGGCTCTCCTGCTCGAGAGCTGTGGGTCCCCCTCCTGCCCCTGGCTGCCTATGACAAGTGGCTTTCAGTAGATATGACAGCCACTGGTGGGGGGTCCCTGGCCCCGGTCCACGTCTCCACACTTGACTTGCTCAGAGTTCACTGGCCCGAAATAACGTCCCCAATGCGAGTCGGCGGACGGAACGTTCGGAGTGGACGTTTTTTTTTTTCTTTCCCCTCCTTTTTTAATACATTAAACATGCATTACTGGATTTCTACCCGGTTCCTCTGACAGCTGTGGAAAAATAAAGAAAATTCAGTTTGAACTTAAAAAGCTAGGGCTTAATTTATGTCCCACACCTTTGTCTGCCTGGTTCTTTTTCCTCTTCCGATGGAAAGGCCCCAGGGAGCGGCAGACACAGGCTCTGCCACCCCACGTGGCCCCGTGGTGCCCGGGCCTTAATAGGGGCGCCCAGTGGCCAACACGGAGGGGAGTTTTCAGATGGAAATGCGACGAGACAATGCAATCATCTGTCTCCCAATCTGTTTTGAAGGGGGGAAGAGAGAGCTGCCGGGAGGAGAGCCTCGGTTTCTCGGGGGGGAGCTTTCATTCAGAGCGTTTTATAGGGAAAGACAGATGTCATGAATACTGATGTGGACGGCCTGGCTCCGGTAGAGGTTTTTAATTTTCTGAGTTGTAAAGACAAAGTGTTTTAATAATACAGGGAAACACATGTTCATCGAGGGCCTTTTAGCTCATTCTGGTTTCCCTAACCCTCCCTCGCTTCCTTCCTTCTTCCCTCCCTCCCTTCCTTCTTTCCCTCCCTCCTTCCTCTTTTTTTGCCTCATTCTCTTCGGAAGGGTCCTTTCTCTGTGCAGAGGAGAACAGAGGGGAAGGAGGCTTGGTGACCACCAGCCCCGTTAGCATCAGGAAACTCAGCCTAGCGAGAGAGCCGTTCCCTTTTGGCCCTTCACGGCGGTTGGGGGCACGGGAAACAGCTCCTCTGTGCCCCTGCTCGGCTCACCGTCCCAGGGGAGGGAAGGGAGAGGCTTTTCTGGAAAACCTAGGTTTTCCACCTGAACCTCACAGCGTTTTTGAGCCTGGGGCAGAATGGTTCGGCCAAAAGAGGCATTTGTCACACAGCCGACATTCATGAAGCACCTACTGTAAGCCAGGGACTGGGAAATTGGGGGTGGGTCAGACATGCTCCCTGTGCCTAAGGAGCGGCTAGTCTGAGGGAGGAGGCAGAAGGTCGGCCGTATAAAGGTGAGGTCACAGCGCACCTGGGTGGCTCAGTGGGTTAAAGCCCCTGCCTTCGGCTCAGGTCATGATCTCAGGGTCCTGGGATCGAGGCCCGCATCGGGCTCCCTGCTCGGCGGGGAGCCTGCTTCCTCCTCTCTCTCTGCCTGCCTCTCTGCCTACTTGTGATCTCTCTCTCGCTCTGTGTCAAATAAATAAATAAAATCTTAAAAAAAAAAAAGGTGAGGTCACAACCTGCTGGGCAAGGTGCCTGCCTTGAGCTCTCCTGGAATTGGGGGGACTGGACCCCAAAGGGAGGAGCCCCGCCCAGTCTCGGAGCTCTTCATCAAAGGCAGCTGCCCGTCTGGTACTGCCTGCCTCTCCCAGGCAGTCATCTGGGGACAGACGCTCCATCTCCCATTTGATGGGCCAAGAAACTGAGGCCCAGAGGTACGGGGCGACAGGTCTAAGGAGTGTGGTCAGGACTGAACCTCGGCCTGGGAGCCCAGATCCGGGGCCTGCTGGCTGCCCAAGGTCCCCCGCTGTCATCAGGTGGGGCGCTCAGCACGGACCTGCTCTGGCAGCCCCACAGGTGCCCCGGGACGTAGGCGCCACGGTCGTGCTTGCACGGTGCTCTGGACACGGGACAGAGAAACTCGCCCACCGCCCTGCAGCTCACACCCGGTGGAGGCCGGTTTGAGTCCAAGCTATCTTTGCTTGTTTTCTAATTGTGGTTAAATACAACACGACCTAGTCATCAGCATCTACACTGAAAACTTTCTTGTCACCCCCAACAAAACTCTGACCCCGCTAAGCAAGGCCTGTCCCTGGCCCCTGGTAGCTGCTGGGGTGCTTGCTCTCTGTCTCTATGGAATCCGACGACTCTAGGGGCCTCACATGGGTGGGGGCACAGGATTCGCCCTTTGTGACTCTGGCCTCCTTCACGCTGCGAGGAGTCCTCAGGGACCCCCGGGTGATGCGGCCCGTGGGAGGCTGGCCTTCCTTCGTGAGGCTGGATCCGGTTCATACTCCATGGCGAGGATGGACCACAGTTTCCCTGTTCACCTGTTGATGATAGAGTCCTCCTTTAAGATGAAACAATTAATTTCTTCCATAGACTGATGCCCAGGTGGACGGTGTTGGAGCCCAGTTGGAGCTGCTGGGTGGTGGGGGCCTGAGCACTGAGGTGCCGCAGAAGCCCCCATAGAGCCCCCTGTACCATCCGAGGCTCTGGCTGGATGCGGCTGCCAACCCCCAGCCTCAGCAGGCAGGTGCTTTGATGCCTGCTGGTCACAGGCCCCAGGCTAGGCTCTGGGTAGGGATTCAGGGGCAGATAAACCACCATCCTCCATGGGGGAGAAGGGAAGGTGCACCTAACACACTTATTCACTTGACAAGCAAGTATTGAGTGCCTTATTGTACACCAGTACTGGCACCTGGAGCTGGTGCTGGTGGCCTGGGTTTTGGGTCTGACGTCCCCCCACGACCTGGCCCATAGGCTCCTTGACCTCCGCTGCAGAGGGAGAGTCAGGCAGTGAGCACCTACCTTGGGGGAACTGCCACCCTCAGTTTCCCCATCTGTGGACCATGGTGTTTCCCATGGAACCTTCTAGGCTGATGCTCTGAGTTCGCTGTTCCGGGCATGGGGCGACTCCAGGGTGGGCTGGGTGGGGCTGCTGCAGGGTCTGGGAACGACTTCTGGTTGGGGGGAGGCTGTGTGCAGAGCAGCACCAGCGATGGAGGGAAAACCCAGCCCCTTTCTGCTCATTTGAGAAGGCTCGTCGCTCAGGAAGGCAGGTCCTGACCTTCAGCGGGTTTGCTCCCCGTGGCTCTCCCCACGATTTCTAGCACCCCTCCTTGCAGCCACGAGAACAGGAGCATGCACGCTCCTTCCAGGAGAGGTGCACAGCCCAACTTTCCTGGAAGGCCCATGGCCTGTGCCGAGGCTGGAGACCCTGGGGAGGAAGCATTCTCCCTCTGTGGGCAGTTTAGACGAGGCTTAGTGCCTGGACCCTTGGAGCCAAACCTCTGTGCCCATCCTTGAATTCCTAGAAGTGGGTTGGATCAGAGAGGCCTGTTGTTGGGAATGGGGGTCCCTCGTGAGGTCCCACAGCTGTGCCTTTGCTCTCCAGATCTCACCAGGCTGGAATTACCATCCTTCTGCCTCTTTGCCAGTTTGGTAGGGGCAAAATGGTACTTTGGTTGTCAGTGCCATAAGCTGCATTTCTTGACTGTTGGTAAAGTTCAACGTTTTGTTACCTGTGTTTATGGACCCTATTTTCCTTTTATGAATCACCCAATTGTATCTTTAGCCCATTTTTTCATGAGTGTGTTTTTCTTTCTTATTGATTTATAAAAGCTCTTTGTATATTATGGATATGAAGATGGTCAGAGTTCACTCATGGATGACATTACTCTTTTCTGGGGAGAGTAAATAGAACTGTTACCCCTTTCTCAAGGTTAGCTGATGTTTGAAATTCTTATAGCCCTCCCCAGCCCCCAGCTTTATACTTTTCTTTGCATTTCACAGATGTCTGGGCACAGCTGCCCCTACTGGATCTATATAAAGCCCCAAGAAGAGCTTGATCTTGGAGCAAAAGGCCCCAGTGTAATAGCCTTTGTGGGTTATAATGTGCAAGAAAGGATGTCTGAGTTTATGTTCTCTGGGTGCTTTCTCTGGCCAGTAGATGATAGGGAAGGGCCGAATCCCAACCATCCCCTCCCTAACACGCACAGCCCCGGGCCCCGACGAAACACGCAGTCACTTCTTTGGGGACAAGCAGATTTTTCAAACAAAGTTTGCCAAATAAGCACATTTTGTTTTGTGTTTTTTTTTTTCCCCCTCCAGGGCAGATGCAAACGGTCTTTTCAGATCGGTTTGGAGGAAAATAAATGAGCCCACACTGGGGCTTCAATAAATCTTTGCGGAGCTACCAGGGTGAGTTTTGGGCCCGATGAAGGGCCCAGTGTGTGGCTTATGAATGATGCCCAGTGATGGCTCCCCACCCCCGCCCTCCTCTCTTCCCCTCCTCCGCCCCCCGACCCAATTTAAAATTGGACATTAATGTTTTAAGACAAAGGGAGCTTTGGGCATTTCTCCCCCTCCTGGAGGGTCTCCCGGTGAAATATTTGTCGTGGCTGTGCTCCGCGTGTGACTGGGGTCCGTGTGTCTGAGCCAGGACCTGTCTCCAGGAGATGATCCATGTGCCGACCTTCTGCCCAGCGGCTCAAGGACCCCCAGCCCGGCTGCAGACGACTCCAGGCCCCCAGCAAGAATGAGCTCTCCTTGCCTCGCTGCTGGATACTGGAGAGTGCCGGCAGTGACACGGCCTGGCGCACACAGTGTTGTCTCCTGACCGGTCTCCCGGTGCTGTCCCCGGGACTGGCCAAATGGTGGCCAGCCGACAGACAGCGTGAGACCCTGAGAATCTTCCCGCCTCAGGCCCACCTCTGCCCGGTAGCCTGGCCACCATCCCCACTCTCTTCTCCCACCTTCTTCCTGACACGCACTGTGTGCCCAGTGCGCCAGCCCCCAGCATGGTGCCCAGGAGGCTTGGCACCTGGGATGACCCTCACCTACCCGGCCCACCTGGAAGAACCCTGCTCTTCCTTAAGGGTTGACCCCCAAGCCTCCCTGACACTGTGACGCCTGCCTTGATGTCCCTTCTTGATGCCTGGCGGCAGACCACCACTCCCATAGGTGGTGGGGGTGCAGCAGGCATGTGCCTCATCCTGTGGTTTCCACCCAGTCCTCTCTGGCTCTTTCATGGTCCCTGCCCTCCGGGTCTGTTGGATTCCTTTCTCAGAGAAGTGTCGGGCGGAACAGGCCGTACCGAGAGGGGTGCGTGTGCATTCCATGGGCCATGGGGAGCCATGGAGCGGGAAGCGCCGGCATAGGTGAGCCAGGAGGGGGGCCTTGGTGCCCAGCAGGAGGGGAGAGTCCCTCCTCGGCTCCACAACATGCGGAGTGGACCACTTGTCCATCCCTGCATGGCTATCTGTACTGAGTTAATTGTGTCTCCCCCCAGATTCATAGATACTGCGCCTCAGAATGTGAACATATTTGGAAGTAGAGTCTTTGCAAATGTAATGAAAATAAGGGTCTTGAGATGAGATCATCCTGGATTAGGGAGGGCCCTAAATCCAAGGAGTGTCTTTATAAAAGACAGAGGAGAAGACAAACATGCAAAGAGACCATGTGAAGTTGGGGCGGAGACAGGAGTGATGCGGTTACAAGCCAGGGATGCCTGGTCCCCTGGAAGTCAGAAGACACAGGAAGGACCCTCCCTCCCCAAGAGTCTCCTGAGGGAGTGGGGCCCTGCCCACACTTGATTGCAGATTTCTGGTTCCAGGCTCAGAGAATCGATTTCCATTGTTTGAAACTACTAAGTGTGTGGCTACTTGTCACAGCAGCCCTGTGACACTCATACAGTGTCCACTGCCAATGGGACTAAAATCATTTGTTTGGAGACTAGAGGAAGTTTTCTCAGTCTGAAGGTTTCCCTCTTTGAGGGAGTAGGTCTGTCATCCAGTGGCTGCTGTCCAGAGCACTGTGCTGGCTGAGGCCAGGGAGCTGAAGACTCCACCTCTTCCAACCCCACAGCCACCCAAAGGGAGAGGGGTTGCTCCTACCTCTTTCATGGTGGGCGGGGGGAACTGAGGCTTGTAGGGGCTGGGGAAGAGCCACTGCTACAGAGCTTGACTACCGGGTTGACTCCAGCTTGAGGCCTTAGGGACGTACACTCCCTCAGCCTGGGAGCCCACGACCATTCCTGCTACCAGAATGTTTGCCCAGGAAGCCTGACCAGGAAGGCGTGAGCTGATGAACAGAACCAGCCAGGCACACTCCAGGGATATTAATCACCTGTAACATGTGGTCCTTTTTTCTTAATGATTCCTCACATGGATATACTTGAAAAACAAGCACAAAATTGGACCAAAATGTGCATATGGTTCAATATGTGGCTATTTTTTTTCTTCCAGAAAGAATGGAATGGTTACCATGTCCCCAGTATCTTGACCTATTCCCTTAAATATGACTCTTGATGGATGCCGTTTGTTCTGTAAGCAGGACTTGGATGCATGGTGGATAGAAGGGAGGACACCAGGGTTGGGGGTTAGCGCGAGCGAGGCCTGGCCGAGGGAACTTCTCCGGAATCACTGGAGTCGGGCTATACTGGCAGTGGAGGGCAAGGATTTGGGGGGTTTCACTTCAAGAAACTTTGAATGTCTAAGGGAGGTCTTTAGATTTTGTTTTGTGGACATTAGGGATCACCGAAGGTTTTGAGTGGGACAGTGATGTGATTCAGTCTGGCCCAGGGGAGGATGAACCCAAAGGGAGTATTGGAAGTGAGATCCCAGGTAGGGATTTATCATTGTCCAGGTGTTGGTGGACCAGCTGCAAGCTTGTCATTCCCTAAGTTACTGACTGATGGACCAACCAACCAATCAACCAACCAACTCCTCCCTCTCTCCCCCAATCTCTCCCTCTCTTCCATGAGGCCTGAATCTTGTTCCACTTGCAGTAATCCTTTGGCATATTCTATCTGGGGAGTGGACAACTCACTTGATTTTCTGAGAACACCCCTGGATTTTGCCCCTTGGTGATGTGGACACCTTCTATCCACACATGGTCAGCATCTAGGAGAGTTCTCAGAATACAGATGAGTCAAGTCTTGGGTTAGGCTTTGGGGTTCTTCTACAGAATCCCTGTGCATCTTGGAGCAGATCATGTCATATCAGGAATCACAGATGGGGACTCCCAATTCCACCGCCCTGCCTCATTCCATTACCCACCACCATGATCAGAAGTTTCAGCCCTGGCTAGGAACTTAGAAAACTTTCTCCATTTGGGGGTTTCTTTACCCAAAGAAGGGTCTTCTAGGTTTACTATATGATGACACTATCACAGCAGAAATGGCCAAGTGTGGGGACTCCTATGACCCTCATTTACATATGGGGAAACCAAGACTTGGGGGAACTGAGAGACTTGTAGAAGGTCATTCAGCCAGCCTAAGGGGAAGGGAGCCAGGATTCAAACATTGGCCCACGTACTCTAGAGCTGGGAGGCTTTCCTGTCAGGCCATCCGGAGACAGCTTGTGTCTCCTGGCTGGGAGCCACCTCCCACCTCCCAGCCTCCCCAGTGCTTCTGACACAAAGGCTCCTGTTAGGGTGTCTGGCTGGTTTTCTAGCTCCAAACTGGCTCAGGATCCCATCTTATTTGTTGGACCCATTGCCAATGCAGAGGTGGGTGGGCTATTAGCACAGAAGGAATCTGGGCTTCACCACCTACTCATTCATCCATCTATTAATCCACCCATCCATACACTCACCCACCGACATGGCCATCCACCCATCCATCCACCTATATCATCATTCCATCCATCCATCCATCCATTGATCATCTACATGTGAAGGGTCCACTCACCTTCAAAGCTGAGAGGGGAGTTTTCCTACAGAAGGTGTAGGAACAAGTGCAGGGAACATCCATCTCCCTGTTCCCCAAATCTAGTTGTGTAAACACTGATGGAATGAACAGATGCACAGATGGTTCCCTCTTATGTCCTGCTTCCCATCATCCTATCCCATCCCATCCTTTTTAGAGAAGTGCTTTCTGTGACAGCCAGCTGCATGCAGGGGGCCCTCATAGCACTTCCCCACAGCTGCCTTATGGTGGGCCCTTTCTGCTTTGGGCTTCTCTGCTGTACTGTCTTTGCAGCTCAGTCATCAGGCTCACCCACAAACCTGGAAGTGTGAAGGAGTTAACCCTCCATGGTCACCTTGGCCATGGGGGACAAGAGCCACTGGGTAAAGCCTCCTCTACCCCATCCCCTTCAAACCCCAGAGTGGCTTCTCAGAGGTCCCCAGCTGGGGATGGACCACGGATGGCTTCATCCTCCTGCCCCTCTTACTCTCCCTGGTCCCTGTTTCTGGACCTGGTCCCCCAAACATGCCATCTGCCTATTACCTGCCTTTTCTCAGGCTCAGGCAGATCCCAAAGTGGTTTGGGGGTTCTGCCAGTTTAGAGCAGCTAGGGTGACAAAGCAGGAAAATGCAATCCATTACTTTGCCTTAGAGACCCCTCGTGCCATCACTCTCTTACCTGTTCATCCGGCTGGCCAAGTCGCATGTTCCCTCCCTGGGACTGTGCATGCCGTCACCATGTTCAAGTTCACGGCTCTGTGAGCAGTGGGTTCTACACATCTCATGGTGACTTGAGCCAAGGAGACAGAAGAGGGGTCCGGGGGGGAGATGCTGGAGGCAGACAGACATGGGTTCAACTCTGCTCCCCCACTTTGTAGAGCTGAGACCTTAGTGGGCCATTTCACCTTTCTGAGTCTCATTTCCCCCATAGGCAAAGTGGGCATAAGAACACCGACTCCAGAGGCCCTTGTGGGGAGGCAAGGAGATCTCATACACCAGGTGCAGAGCCCGGCAGGTGGTGGGCTGGTGGGGAAGCAGCCTTGGCAGAGGGGCTGGGTTTCTGGAAACTGGTACCTCAATTCTGCTGTCCTGTTCCAGTTCCCGGCGCGACTCAGCACATCCCTTGTCCTTGCAATGGCTAGGAGAGTCAGCAGCCCATGGTTTGTTGGTAGGAACCCAAAGAAACAAACACCGTGGTCACTGGGAGGGGATGAGGACCTTCCCTTGCCGGCAGGGCTGTGGGCAGCAGGCCCACAGTGGTGATCAAAGGTGCTGGTGGTGCCGTTAGCCTCGCCCTAGGTGTGTGAGACGCTTCCTTGGGAAACGTGTGGCTCTTTTGTGTGCATGTCAGCTGGTGATGAAATGAGAACTTTTTAGAGGCTTAAAGAAACCCACCCTGATCTTTGGAAACCTCTGCCTGCCCTCATTCAAGCCCCAACAGCCTTTCCCTGCTGATGGCTTGTGAGTCACAGGGCCCAAATTTGTGACTTTCATGTCCCTGGAGTTGGATTTAAAGATAAGGAAAACTTCTCAGTAGGAAAAATCCCCGATTCTGAGGACAGGCTAAGCTCTGCGAAGGGCCAATGTGCCCCAGACCACAGCACCAGGCGGGTGCCGGTGGGCTCCCCTCCACTGGCCCCGGGGAAGGTCTCCTTCCCACTGGATCATGGGTCCCCAGCAGGCATCTCTCCTGAAACCCAGGGCACGTGACTGTTCTTTGAGGAACAGAACAGACCAGATCATTTTATTTCCCCTTTTCTTATCTTCAGTTCACTTCGGTTGCCTTTCAGTGAGAGCTTCCTCTCTCTCTTTACCTTGTGTAGTCCTTACGTTGTCCCAGGGCAAGATACCATCATGCCTCCAATTTATAGATGGAGAAATCGAGGCTCACTGACATGATGCCCCAAGGCTCGACCCCAGGTGGTCAGCCTGCACCAAAGCCATCCTCGCTCCACCTGGGCACTCCCCACTGACCTCTGTCTCCTGCCCCTGGCCTGCCCGCTCTGACAAGGGCTGCCTGAGGATGGGGGTGCAGGGAGCCCTCCAAGGGTGCTGCTTTGTGGGTGGCCTGCTACCTCCACAGATCTGTGCCCTCCCACCCACTTTCACGAGCTGCCAGTGCCTTGCAGCCCTGGACCTGGGGCTGGACGGGGTCACCCGGGGTCAGGGTCCTCCCGTGGCAGCAGCCTTCATCCCTGGAGGGAGAGCCTGAGGAGGGGAATGTGGGGGGAGGCATCTCAGGGTGGAGGCCTGGGCCCCAGAACACCCCATCTTACAGGCTGACCATGGGGCTCTCCTGCCTGGTGCCAGCCTCGTCTGGCCTGCCCGTGCCAAGTGGCCCATTTGACTGTCCCCATCTGTTAGCTCATGGAGTCCAGCGGGTGTCCTCTGGCCCAGGGCCCAGCTGCAGCCTGGGAAGCTCCAACTTCCATCCATGGCTCTTTGTTTTAATGTTTTATCCAATCCATGAGTGTTGGGTCAATAGGGACCTCAGAGAGGATGGGGTCCAGACCTCCTGCCCTGCCCAGATAGTGTGGGAGGGAAACTGAGGCACAGAGAGGGAAAGGGGCAGGTTGGTGGCAGAACTGGGCCAGGTCCTATGGTCTTCCTAAGCCCCTGTTGGCTAACTCCGTGGTCCCCCAGAAGCCTTTGTGCACAGGGGTCAAGGTGGGGGGCCCTCAAGTATCATGCAGGCCAGTTTGGGTTCTGGGGAGGGGTCTGTGTGCCAGCCGAGCCAAGGGGCCATGAGCTGGGAGTAGCAGGAATGGAGGGCTCAGGGCCAGACACCCACCTCCCCTGGGGCAGCAGCCTCTCTGCTGGCTTTTTCTATGGGGTTTCTACATTTGTATGGGGCCTCTGTCCTCCATTCCGTCCCCCTGTGTGGCTCACAGCAGGGGCACAACACGTGTAGGCAGTGCCTGCAGGAAATGGCCCACTAGCTGACCCAGACCATCATTCTGCAAGTGGAAGAGAGGGGTTGGACAGGGAGGGAGGCCCCTAGGATCAGCAGCATGGGAGTGGGCCAACACCACCCTGGCTGTGTGCTGGGGGCATGAGAATTTCACTTGGGTGAGCAGTGGGGTTGGAGTGGCACTGGAGTGGGGTAGGGGGCATCGTAAGGGTGGAAGGAGGGGAGGCTGACAGACTCCTGGGTGGCCCCCATGCTCCTGGCCCTCCGGTAAATGCACCCTGTGTGACCTCCTCCCTGAGTGTGGATGGGACCCACGACCTGTTCCCAAATAACAGAAGACAGCAAAGTTGATGGGATGTCACAGCCTTGACGGTGTTATGTTATCTGAAACTGTGGCCAGCTTTCAGACTCGCTTTAGAGTCTCCCCCTGATGGTTGGACAGGGTGGGGGGAAGCCCTCCTGGCGGGGGCTGTGGGCAGCCTCCACCTGATGGCCCCATGAGGTCAGGCCCTCAGTCTGGCAACTGTGAGCAAATGTATTCTGCCAACAACCTGAGTGAGCCTGGGAGCGGAGTCTTCCCCAGACGAACTCCAGATGAGACCACAGCCCAACAGACACTCTGGTTGCAGCCCTGTGTGGCCCTGAGCAGAGGACCCAGCAGCTGAGCCTGGATCTTGTTGTGACCTCGGTAACAAAGGCAGGATGAGAGCTAGAGAATTTTGTTGCCTGGGATGCAGCCCAGGAAGGTCATCCTGGATAAGCTGTGATAACAACACCAAGAGAAGCCCAGAGAGGTTGAGTAACTGGCCTACAATCACAGAGCTGATAAGGCTAGAGCTGGGCTTTGACCCCAGGCCATTCCTAGTCTTGAGCACTGCCCACCAGCTGCCTATGGAGACGGGTGACGGGACAGCCCCGCTGTGCAGCGTGAGCCTGCCCCGCACACTCGGGGGCCGGCAGACCTAGAGAATGCGCTGGGGTCTGAGCCACACCACGCTTTGCTTCCTGCACAGACCCCCAGCTCCCCACTTAATTTGTTGAGCACAACTAGGAGTGTTGTCTCTGTTGAAGTCCCTGGCATGCCTCAGAGGCCCTACCTGAGGTCTCACAGAGGTGCAGGAGGAGGCAACAGAGAGTCACATCCTGGTCCCCAGCCCGTCCCCACTGAGCAGCTGATTCTGGAGGAGCAGAGTCCTGATTCCAGCCCTCCCTTCTCTGGCTGGGATTCTACCTGAGACCTCCCCATGCTTCTCCCTTTGACTTTTCTTATCCTGAAGTGGAGGACTTCGGACTGATGACCTGGCAGGTTTCTTCCAACTTCAGGATTACATTCAGCAGCTAAAGGTGGCCCAGTTTCTCCCAGACACCTGCCAGGGGACCCAGCTCCCATTTCTCCCCCTCTGGCAGAAGGCGCTGCTGACATGAACCCTCCTTTCTGGGGACTGACAACTCTGTTATCACAGAGGGTCACTAGAAATAGGGTCGCTACCTCACAGAGGGGCAAGTTTTGATAGACAGGCATGATTCTGAGCTCTTCACTGAGGAAGCAGAGTGCCCTAAATAGAGAAGTTTGGAGAGTGAAGAAGAGAGAATGTCAAAGACAAAAATGTCAAAGACGCAGTGTGGTCCAACAGAAGGTTGGGTGACCGTGGACGTGAGCCACTTGGGTGATGTCAAGTTTTCCGGGAGCCACAGTCTAAAAAAAGGAAGGACAGGGTGCCTGGGTGGCTCAGTGGGTTAAGCATCTACCTTCGGCTCAGGTCATGATCTCAGGGTCCTGGGATTGAGTTCCGCATCGGGATCCCTGCTCAGGGGGGAGCCTGCTTCTCCCTCTCCCCCTGCCTGCCACTCCCCCTGTTTATGCTCTCTCTCTCTGTCAAATAAACAAAATCTTAAAAAAAAAGGAAGAACAAACTAAGAAAATAATATATATATATATTTAAAGATTTTATTTATTTCACAGAGGGAGAGAGATTACGAGGAGGCAGAGGCAGGCAGAGAGAGAGAGAGGGGGAAGCAGGCTCCCCGCTGAGCAGAGAGCCCGATGCCGTCCTTGATCCCAGGACCCCGAGATCATGACCTGAGCCGAAAGCAGAGGCTTTAACCCACTGAGCCACCCAGGCGCCCGAAAATAATATATTTTAATAGTACATTTCATTTAACTGAATACATCCCAAGTGCTATCATTGCAATGTGTAATCAATGAAAAGCATTCTTAGTGAGATTTTATACTCTTTTTTGGTGTTTAGGATATCAGTATTACTTGCTAAGAGGTCTTGGAATCCAGCACATCTCCGTTCATCCTAGCCACATCCCAAGTGCTCAATTCCAAGCAGGTGGCCAGGGGCTGCCCTAGGTCCCCACACAGCCCTGGGGATAGAGATGGGTTGGGGTCTGCCGGTGCTACCAGCCGGCCATGTGGCTTACACTCCTGGCCTTCCAGGCGCTATTCTAAGAGCTTTACATCTATGAACTCCAGCCAATCACTATTCCCATTTTCAAGCAGAAGAAATGGAGGTACAGAGAGGTTAAGTAATTTGCCCGAGGTCACACAGCTATGGAGAGGTGGAGTCAGGATCGGAACCCTGAGTTTTATTTGCTAGCAGCGCCTTATAAACGATTGCACAAAGTCAGATCATTAATCTATCAGTGAGTCAATTCATAGAGCAGCTCCCCGGGAATGGGGCTGAGCTGTGGAATGTCTCCATGCTCTGGGAATTCACTGCAATTCAGCAGACATTTATTAGCTGTCTGCTCCGTGCCAGCAAAAAGGGCAGCCTGGGGCAGACCTGGATTTTTCACCAGGGACTGGCTTTTCCTCACCTTCCCACGGAACCCCCTCCCACTGCTGGGTGTCCACCCAGGGCCCTAGTAAGCCAGACAATCTCCCCACCCCCTCTCCCCCCCAGCCTCCAACCTGCCTCAGCCTTGCCCCAAGAGCTCACAAGTTCAGACGGAGACCCATGGCAGCCTGGGCATTCCTGAAGGTGAGGGAGGCTGGGCCCACATCTACAGAGGAGTCTTGCTGCCTCACCCACTTGGTCACCAGCAGGATTTTTGCCTGGGGCACCTGGTCCCCAGAAACAGGTGCCAGTTTCAGCGGCCAAGTCAGTTTCTGGTCTGGGTTTGTTTCTCTGTACCCACTGATTTCCTTAGCCTCTCCCCACTTCTCTCCCTTTGTGTCTTACTCATTCATTGAAAAACCACCGAAAATCGTTTTTTTAACATGGAGTTTTACCACATATATAAGTGATGTGCACACATCTTGTGTACACCCAGGTAATGACCACATTTGCCAGCCAGCACCCCCACCCCGTGGAGCCTCTCATTGGCTCCCTGTCATCCTAGCTGAGCTCTGCCTGTCTTTGAGCTTCGCAGAAAGGGAACGCTTCAGTACACGATCTTTTCTAGCAGCTTCTTTTGATCAACACAATCTTTCGACGATCCATTCCTCCTGTTGCATACCTCCATGATTTGTTCTCTCTTTTTGAAGATGGCCAAGTGACATCTCTTTGAGTTCGCCGCAGCTTGTCCACTCCCTTGCTAGTGGGCATCCGACTTGTTTCCAGGCTTGGGCCGTTATGAATCAATCTGTGAGCATTCCAGTATGCATCTTTAGTGATCCTTTCTCTCGGGCTGGACATGCCCGGCCTGAGTGCCATGCTCATTGAACTTCCGTAGATTCTGTCCCTCTGTCTCCCCACTGCAAGGCATGAGGGCTCGGGCTGCTCCACGTTCTCACTAGCATCTGATGCTTCCGTATTGTTAACGTCAGGCTTTCTGTGGGATACGCAGTATGCATGGCTTTAATTGCATTTCTCTGATGACTAAGGAGGCTGAGCACCTGATCAGATTCCTAATGGCCAATGGGACAATTCTTCTGTGCAGTGCATGTTCAAGCTTTTCCTCTACTTGTAAGAAAATTAGGTTGTCCGGTTTTTTCTTATTGATCTTGGGGAGGTGTTTGTGTGTTCCCATTGCAATGTTTTGTTGGATCTATGTATTGTAAGTCTCTTCTCCCATTCTATGGCTTGCCTTTCTCCCACTTTAATTACGTTTTCCCATTTCTTAAACTTCTTTTTTTCCCTTTTCCTTTAAAAATTAAACCTTTTTATTTTAAGGTAATTATGGACTCACATGTCGTTGTAAGGAATAATACAAAGAGATCCCCCGTGTGCTTTACCCACCTTCTCCCAATGGTGACATCTTATAAAACTAGAGTTCAATGTCATAACCAGATATTGACGTTGATTCAGTCAAGGTACGCAACATTCCATTGCCACGAGGATTCCCCCATGTTGCCTTTTTATAGCTACCCCCAATTCTTTCTGTCCTGCCTCCCTCCTTAACTCCTGGCAACCACAGAACCACAATCCTTTCTATATTTCTCTAGTTTTTCATTTCAAGAGTGTCATATAAATGGAAGAATACTTTGGCTTTTTTTTTTATTCCCTTTACTTCTTTGGGGATCCATCCACTTTGTCATGTATACCATTAGTCCATTCCTTCATATTGCTGAGTAGTAACCCATGGGATGGACGGGTCACAGGTTGTTTAATTACGGACCTGTTGAAGGTCATCTGGCTGTTTCCAGTTTTTGGCTATTAGAAATATGGATAGCTGCTATAAACATTCATGTACAGGTTTTTGTGTGAACATAAGTCTTCATTTCTCTAGGGTAAATGCCCAGGAATGTAAAACCATATTGTTGTCCTGAGTATCTATACCATTTTTCATTCCTCCCAGAAACCTATGATATGTCCAGCTTCTGTGTATACTCAGCGATACTTGGTGGTGTCCCTATTTTTAATCTTAGCCCTTCTGATAGGTGTGTAATTTGTTGTGGTTTTAATGTACAGGACTAATGACTCATGACGTTGACAATTTTTCATGTGCTTATTTGCCATCTGGATATCTTTTTCCATGAAATGTATTCATGTCTTTTGCCCATGTTCTGCTTTATTGTTGAGTTTTAAGATTTCTTTATATATTCTAGATACTTGTCCTTCCTCAGATATGTAGGTGGCAAATTTTCTGTTATTTTTTTGTTTGTTGTTGTTTTTTACTATAGCTTGCCTTTTCATCCTCTTAACAGGGTCTTTGGCAGAGCAAAGGTTTTATATATTTTTTTAATAATATTTGTTCTTTGGGTGCCAAGTCAAGAACTCTTTGTCTAACTCTAGATTGTAAAGATCTTCCCTGTTTATTCTAAAAGTTTTATAGTTTTACCCGTTGTATATGTCCATGATCCATTGTGAGTTACTTTTTGTAAAAGGTGTGAACTTAGATCAGGGTTCTAAGGTTCATTTTATTGCCCAAGGCTAACTAACTACTTTAGCATCATTTGTTATAAATGCTATCTTTCCTCCACTGACTTGCTTTTGCACCTTTGTCAAAAATTAGTATATATTAGTATATATTTGTATGGATCTGTTTCTGAGTCCTCTATTCTGTTTCATTGACCTATGTGTCTATCCCTCTACTTTCTCATATTCACATATTTTGACCATATTTTCATTTTAATTGATGTAGCTTTATAATAATCTTTGAGATCAGGTAAGCTGATTCCTCTGGCTTTATTCTTTACAAAATTGTTTTAGTTATTCTAATTCCTTTTCTTTCTTTCCTTACATTTTGGAAGAATCTCATCTATATCTACAAAATTCTTGCAGGAATTTCAAAAGGAATTGTTGTATATTAATCAATACCTTTATATCACTTTAGGGAGAACTGATATTTACTATGTTGAGCCTTCCAATCCATGAACATGGTATGCCTCTCATTTATTTATATCTTCTTTGATGTCTTTCATGAGTTTGTGTAGTGTTCAGCCTATAAGTCCTGTGCATGTTTTGTTAGATTTACACCTGAGTATTTAATTTTTGAGCAACTGAAATGGTATTGTATTTTAAACTTAGATGTCCTTTTGTTTTTTTTTGCTAGTACAAAGAAACACAACCAGGTTTTGTGTGTTTATCTTGTTTCAGTGATGTTGCTGAACGTGCTTATTAATCATAGGAGTTGTGTGTGTGTGAATTCCTTGGCATTTTCTACAATCATGTTAACTGCAAATGGAAACTGTTTTATTTCTCCCTCCTTATCTGTATGGCTTTTATTCCCTTTTCTTGCTTTATTGCAGTGGCCACAACTTCCACTACTATGTTAATTAAGAGTGGTGAGAGAGGACTTCCTTTTTCTCAGTCATCTATGGAAAGCATTCATCTTTTACCATTAAGTATATGTTAGCTGTAGGCTTTTTATAGTTGTTTTTTTTTATTAAATTGGGGAAGGGAAAGGTCCCATCTACTCTTACTTATCTCAGAGTTTTTAAAGTTTTTAATCATGAATTCATGTTAAATGATGTCAAATGCTTTTTCTGTATGGATCAATATGATCATGTGATTTTTCTTCTTTCTCTTATTATTATGGCAAATTGTCCTGATTAATTTTTGAATACTGAAGAAACCTTGCATTCCTAAAATAAACTCCATTTGGTCATGGTGTATAATTCACTTTATACTTTGCTGAATTCTATCTACTAAAGCTTTTAAAGGCCTTTTGTGTGTGCATTCATGAAAGATACTGGTCTGTGATTTCCTTTCTTTCTTTCCTTTTCTTTCTTTTCTTGTACTGTCTTTGTTTTTGGTATCAGAGTAATACTAGCTTCATGTAATGAATTGGAAAGTGTTTCCTTTTCTTCTATTTTCTGAAAGAGATGTGTAGAATTAGTGTCACTACTTCTGTAAACATTTACCAAAATTCTCCAATGAAATCGTGTGGGAAATTTTTTGAGGGAATTTTTTAAATTATGAATGTAATTTGCTTAATAATGGTATTTAAATGATCTATTTCATATTGAGTGATTGTGGTTTTTCAAGGAATTAGTCAATTTCACCTAAGTTGTCAAATTTGTGTGTGTAGAGTCTTTCATAGTACTCCATTTTACCCTCTCGATGTTTCCTGGATCTGTAGTGATAACCCGTTTCATTCTTGATATTGGCAAGTTATGTCTTCTTCCTCTTTTGTTAGCGTTGCTGGAGTTTTGTCAATTTCATTGCTATTCTTAAAGAACCAGCTGTTTCACTGATTTTTATTTATTATCTTTGTTTCACTAATTTAAAAAAATGTTTTTCTGTTGTCCATTTTATTGATTTCTGCTCTTATTTTTTATTATTTCCCTCCTTCTGCTTTTTTGGTTGTTTTTTATTTTGCTCTGCTTTCTGTAAGTTCCTGAAGTGGGACCTTAGGTTGTTGAGACATTTTTCCTATTTATGCATTTAGAGTTATAAAGTTTCCTCTCAGCACTGCTTTAGCTGTCTTCGACTAATACTGGCATGTTGCATTTCCATTTTCATTAAGTTCAGTGTATTTTTAAAACTTTCCTCAAGATTTCCTCCTTGACCCAAGCATTAGTTAGAAGTGTATTGTTTAGTTTTCAAGTGTTCATAGATTGCCCTATTTTTTCATTATTGATTTCTAGTTTGATTCTATCATAGTTGAAGAACGCTCTCTATAATTTCTATTCTTTTAAATTTGTTGAGGTTTGTTTTGTGGCCCAAGATATGGTATATCTTGATATATGTTCCATAAATACTTCAAAAGAATGAACTTTCTACCTTTGTTGGGTGGGATGTTCTATAAATATTGGCTAGGTCCTGTAAGTTGATTGTGTTGTGTGTTTTAGTTTCCTTATTGACTTTCTATCTAGTTGTTCTGCCAATTGCTGAGAGGGGGTGTTGAAATCCCCAACGATAATTCTGTATTTGCCTGTTTATCCTTTCAGTTCCATCAGTTTTTCTTGAGATACTTCCAAGATTTTATATCACCTTTAGTTCTCAGAAGTTTAATTAGTACATGTCTTGGTGTGGATTTCTTTGGTTTATCCTGTTTAAAGTTTGCTCAGTTTCTTGAATCTATCAGTCTATGTCTCTTCACAAATTTGGTAAGTCTTCAGCCATTACTTCTTTGAGTACTTTTTCAGCTCTGCTCTATTCCTCTTTTCCTTTGGGGACTCTGATGATGTAATGCTAGGTCGTTTGTTATAGTTCCATAGATTCCTGATGCTATGTTCATTTTTCTTTTAGTCTATTTTCTTTCTTTTGTTCAGATTTGGTAATTTCTATTATTCTATCTTCCAGTTTTTTCCTTTGTTCATCCCATTCTACTGTTGAATTTTTATTTCAGTTAGTATATTTTTCAGTTCTAAAATTTCCATTTGGTCCTTCTTTATTTTCTACTTATTCGCTGAGGATATCCATTTATTCATTTGTTTCAAGTGTATTCATAGTTGTTTACTGAAGCATTTTATCATGACTGCTTTAAAATCTTTGTCAGATAACTCTAACATCTCTGTCATCTCTGTATTGGCATTTATTGATTGTCACTTTTCATTCAGTTTGAGTTATTCCTGATTCTTGAGATGATGATGATTTTCAGTTGAAATCTGGACATGTTTGTATTATGTTCTGAGACTCTGGATCATATTTAGATCTCTATTTCATCTGGTGTTTTTGACAGCACTTTGATAGGATGACAGAGGATGCTGTTTCATTCATGCCAGGTGGAGGTAAAATTAATTTTGGTGCATGATGAAAGTTAGAAGTAAAGGTTCATTTTCTTTACATTGGCTATCTGGTCAATCTGGCACCACTTATTGAAAAGATCACCCTTTTTCCCCCCTGGATTGCAGTAGTCCTTGGGTCTTAAGCCAGGTAACCATGCAAGTGTGGTCAGATCTATACTCACTGCTTCACTGACAAAGTATCAAGTGTATGCCAGGATCCAGCTTAGGAACTAAGAGTCTCATGGACTTACTGCCTTATAAGGAGGTGATCTTGAGAAAGGGAGGTGAGGGCAATGGTGAAGAAATTGTTAGTTGTTTTATAAAGTCATGGAGGGGAGTCTCCAAATTAACCTGGGGTGGCAGATCAGGGAAGGTGTCCTGGAGACAATGACTCCAGAGCAGTGTATGGAAGGATAGGCAGGACTTGTCCAGGAGAAGACTGTGGCAGCAGAAGGACACTCTGGGCCAGAGAGGGCCTAGAGCTGGAGGTGAGAGTCAAGAAACATCCTGGAACCCAAGGAATGCTATTAACAGTTTAGCTTTATAGGAGTTGGAAGTTCAAGGAGGAGAGAGCATCCAAAGATGAGGCTAGAGACCTTGGTGGGGAGGGATCCCTGGGGCCTCACTGATCATTTGCACAGCTTGGAGAAAGCAATGGGGAGCCAGGGAAGGGCTGAGAGCAGGGGAGGGACATGTTCAGAAAGTTCCTGGGGACAGAGGAGAGGATTCATTGGAGAGGCCAGGCCATAGGCTGAAAGACCCATCAGGTAAACAATGCAATGATCTTCAGGGCATTATGGCCTGGGGCTGGTGGAGTGGCATCAGCCCCCTCTTGTAAAGTCAGGGGAGGCACAGCTGGGCTCCAGTGTCCTGGTTGCAAGGCCAGAGTGGATCTCCTGTCTGAAGTCAACATGCAGAGACAGAGGCTGACACAGGTGCATGGGGAGACAGCTGAAGTAGAAGGTGGTTCCACAGAGAAAGGCTGCTATCGCCAAGGCCCTGCAGCATCTGGGCAAAGCAGACAGAACACAATTCAGGTCAAACAGGAATATGCGAGAATGATCAAAAAAGCAAGGTGGGAGAAGAGCCCCCATGGATGGGGGGATTTGTAAACACAGATTTTCCCAGTGCTTGGAGGCATGAGGAAACGGAGCTCCGTTTCTGCCTTCTAAATGTGGCTGCTGCACTCCTGCTGTGGCTACAGACAGACTCGTCCTCTGAGAGAAAGGATGTGTTAGGTGTAGATACCTAGTGCAGTATCTTTCTAGCACCTTTTTCTTGGAACCGGCGCCTCTTTTGGCATCTCACTGGGGCACCCCACCCTGATCTGTTCTCTGCCACTGTCCCCCACCAAAGGAGATGGAGCCTGGATGGACACCTAACCCTACCTTGTCAATTATATTGTGTTTGGGCTGGTCTCTCAACCAGACAAATTGAAATAGGTCACGTTGGAAGAGTGGCCATTTTCCAGATGTCAAGATCCCCAGGAAGCCACCCCCTGTGTCCTTGTAAAGAAGCCACTATCTTGTTTAGGCCAGCCAGATAAATATTCTCTATCTGCAGCCTTCAAGCACTAGCTGTTGCACTGAGCCATGGTTAACGTGACCCTATATTCCAAACGGCTACATGTGAGTCCAAAGGAGTTATGAGAGTTGTCCCCAGACACAGCACTCTCAAACAATGATAACCATTTATTGTCTTAGACAGCTTCTGAGAGTCAGGAATCAGGAGTGGTTTAGCGGGGTGGTTCTGGCTTGAGGTCTTCCATGATCAAGAGCTGTATCATCTGAAGGCTCATCTGGGGCCGGAGAAGACACTTCCAGGCTCACTCACATGGATGTTGGCATGCCTCACCCAGGTCCTCACTGGCTGTTGGCCAGGCACTTCTGTTCCTTATACTGGGCATCTCCATAGGCTGCAGGTTGAGAGTGGGGAAGGGAGGGAGGGAATGAGGGAGGAGGACTGCAAGATGAGTGGGACTGGCTGGGTAATAAAGAGGGTGGGAATGAGCATTCTGTGGAGAAGTCAGAGAAAGCGTCTGGGCTTTCTGGAATGTTGCTTAAGGTCCTAGTGATGAGAGATGCAGCTGGTGAGGAAGCGGGGGCATGAAGGACTTTGACATCCTGCTAAGGGAGGGGGGGAGGGGCATATCATGGGAGCGGTGGGGACTCCTAAAGTTTAAGCAAGGGAATTGCACTTTCTGATAGATCTAGCATCAGTGTGGGGAGAACGGAGTTGCAGAAGAAGACGAGGGCAGGGAGATACTTTCACTAGTTACTGTTTCAGAAATGGAAACTGAAGTTTGGAAGGTGGGGACCCTCATGGGAGGTTGTGAGGCCAGGAGGTGTGGATCTGGGCTTCGAGCTCAGGCAGTCTGCCCCCAGCACACGCCCTCCACCTGACCACTTTCAGTGTCCATGGTAGGTTGAACGTGTCACTACCAAAGACATATCCAAGCCCTTTCTCCTGGTACCTGAGAATGTGACCTTATTTGGAAAGAGCATCTTTCTTAGATGTAATCAAGTTAAGGATCTCGAGATGAAGTCATCGTGGATTTAGGGTGGGCTTTAAATCTTAGCAGTTGTCCTTATAAGAGAAAGGAGAGAGAGATTTGAGGCGCTGACACAGGAGAGGAGAGGGCTGAGTGAAGAGGGAGGCAGAGACTGGAGTGAAGTATCTATCAGCCAAGCACGCCCAGGACTGCCCGCAGCCCTCGGAAGCTGGGAGAGAGGCACGGGGCAGACTCCTTCTCAGAGAAGAGCATCCAGAGGGAGTGTGGCCCTACTGACATCTTGATTTAGGGCTTCTGGCTTCCAGAACTGGGAGAGAATAAATTCCTGTTTGCAGTCATCTGTAATCCAGCCCCCAAAGCCCCTTCCAGGGAGAGCCAGACCTCTGGCCTGCCAGAACACTTCATTTTTTTAAGCCATTCACTGAGCCCAGGAAGACCTGAGTGGGAGGGTGAGGAGACTCCTCCTCCTTCTGCCTGTTCTTCCCAGGAAACTTCCATGATGCCACCTGCTCCTCCAGGGGCTGACCTGAGCTCCTACTGATGGGTTCACACCAAGCAGGGTTACCAGGCAGAGTGGGAAGGGCCTCTTGGACTTTGGTGTTCCCAAGAATCATCCGGAAAAGCTTGAAACACATCCCTGGGCTCCGCACCTAGGAGGTTCTGATTCAGTCAGTTAAGGTGGGCCTGGAATGTGCGCATCTTCCAAGTGCCCAGCCACCGTTGATGCTGCTGGTCTGGGGACCGCACTGAGTAGTATCAATCTAAGCAGAGGGCATAGCTCAGACAGGGGCTGGGTGACAGAGTGGGGCGGGGTGTGTGTGGAACACAGTGTGGGCCAGGAAAACACCAGCTATCATGGAGCACAGAGGCCCAACCTGCAAGAGCCCGATGATGTGGTGACAGGTGGAGTGGCCCATTTCCGGGAGGGTCAGGGACCCATGCAAGGCTAGGAAGCCAGCTCCAGGGTCTGCTTGCGGGATGGGAAGCCACCTGAGGTCCAAGCATGTGCAGGAGGGCATGGGATGGGGTGGGGTGGGGGTGGGGTAGGTGGGCAAGCTAGGGTCTTGGGTCAAAGGTCTGGAGTAACAGGTTGGCACCTGCCACCATGAAGGTTTAGAGAGGGCACTCTGCCTTCGGGTCAGGAAGCCAGTTTATAGACGTCAGTCCGATCCACACTGTCACCATTAACCACACGAGGTGGCCACCAGTTTCTCCAAGTCTCCAGGCTGTCATCGCTGGCACTCAGACTCACGGCCGACTCAGCTGAAAGGGGCCTCGCGTTGGATTCTCTTAAGGAGACAAAACTGAGAGAAGCCATATTGAAACCGTGCAGGAGGCCTCGGAGGGAGCCTCCTTCCCCCTCTGATTGTTCAAGAAAGGCAAGACCTTCCCATCTGCAAGGCTAGGCCTCTGGCTTTGCAAATGCCTCCGCCCCCCCCCCCGTGGAGCTCACTGAAGCCCAGACACTTAAGGCAGCTCGGGGCCCTTATAAACAGACTTTCCCCAGCTGGTAGGAGCTGTTTTCTTTCCCCCTCTAAGAGGTTTGTTCCTGGTCATAAATTCTGCAGGCCCAGTCAGCCAGGCTAGGATGTACACGTTGGTAAACACTGTAGTTAAAAACGTGCTTCCCGGCTGAAAAAGAAGGCCTGACAATGGAGCCTTGTCCCCGGCAGCAAATCTGACGGCCACCTTCTTTGATTCCTTAACCTTGCTGCGGGCTTGTATGAAATTGGCCCCATTCTCCGGGGTCCATCAAACGTGCATTTAAACTACTTCATTAGCATCTTTCTCTGATCCATAACCACTCGGCAAATCCAACAGTCACTTCGGTGAGGGCAGCCGCGGTTTTCTATCTGGTGAACATCTAAAACTCCTTGACAAAGTTCCTTTTAAAATTTACTTCCTTTGTTCCGTCTTCTTCTTCTGTTGAGATCTTTAGTGGCCGATGTACTCCGAGATGACTTGGGGACAAAAATCCCGTCTGGCCCAGACAGTAAATCTAGCCTCCATTCAGACGGGTTAAATGCGTGCTTTATGCCTATTGTCGCAGGCTCTCCAAAGCTCCTGCGCCTTTAAGGGTTTCCTACAATAAATTAAGCCCAGCGCACCGTGGTGGTGGGCGAGGGAGGAAGCAGCAGCGGGGCTGGGGCAGGGGGCGGGGGCCCGGCGTCCGCCGCTGATGAGCCGGCTGCGCCCAGGCCACCAGGCACGGCCCCCCAGTGTCCCCGGACTTCTGGCCTGGGCTTCCGCGGCTACCTGGGACTCTTGTTGGCAAGAGGCAGAAATCCCGACCCCAGGTGGATTCAGCCAAATCGTGAACAGGAAGTCCTGGGTGGGGGTGTGGGGGGGAGCGGCTGGGTGCCGGCTGCTCTGAGCCCCAGGACCCGCCCCACTCTCTCCCTGTCCCCTCTGGAGACGGGACCCCCGTGCACCTGCAGCCTCAGTCCAGCGGGACTGAGCCCCGGTCTCTTCCCCGCATGCCTCAGCGACCGCCTCATTGGCTCTGCCTTTGGGCACGTGACCAGCCCTGACCAATCACAGGCCCGGGGGACCTGCCCCGCCAGGCAGGGCAGCCACACTCAGCGGGATGCGCGTGGGGAAGGCGGGTGGCCCTCCCCGGCGGGGACCTGGGGTGTGGTGCTCCGAAGAGGGCTGAGTGGTGGATGCTGGGTGGCCAAGCAACAGACACCCGCTGCGGTGTCCAGCCAGGCCCAGGATTCGCAGCGGCAGGTGACAGCTGGGAGGCTGGAACCCCAGGGGACCCGCACCCAAGGGCCCAAGGGCTCTTTGCTTCAGCCTGTGGCCGTCGTGCTGGGCTCCTGACGCCCCTCTGGCGGTTCTCCGAGGGAAGACCCGTTGGCCAGTGGGTGTCAGGAAAGGGAACTAGTGTTCTGCGAGGTTCTGGGGTTCTGGGGACCGCTCATGTGCCAGGAATGGTGGCTCTGGCGAGGATGGGGACCATGGGGAAAGGGTCAGTGATTGGAGCAGATGTCTTTGAACCCTGGGTCTTTGGCCATGGACCCGTCCAACAGAGAGACTGCGGGAGTGTGGCAGAGACCCAATACCCCCCTGTTTCCTACTGCCACAAACCGTGATTGGGGCAGTCATGGATCTAGCTAAAGAACAGTGTTTTCCAGCCTTTTTTTACTGATGTGGCGACAACGTGACACAGTTGTGGTCAGTGGCATGGGGGTTATTGGATGGGGCTTCTGGGGAAACGCTTTAACAGCCCGAAACTCCTTGTGCCCTTTCCCCCGTTCTTCTTGCCCCAAACACAGATGGGCTGGGATCCCATTCCCGCGTGGTGGCGCGTGTTTGACGCTCTCAGACTTCCCTTCTTTGCTAGTCTGATGGACGCAACATGGCATCATTCACTGCTTTCATTTTCATCCCCTTGATCACCAGTGAGGTTGTGGTGCCTGTTGCAGTTTCCCTCTCTTTGACTCTTTTGCATGTTTTGCCCATTTTTTTTCACTTATCGGTTTTTAGAAGTTCTTTATGTATTCTGGATCCACATCTTTTGTCAAATATAAGCTCTGAGTGTATCTTCTCCCTACCTGTGGCTTTTCATTTTTCCTGTGGTATTCTTTGTCATACTAAAGTTTTTCACTTCTGATGTAATTAAATTTATTTAAATCTGATATAGTTAAATGTATATAATCTTGTCAATTAATTGTTCGTGCTTTTTATGTTGGTTTAATACATCGTTTTTTTTAACATCTTAATTTTATTTTGTTTTTTTCAGTGTTCCAAGATTCATTGTTTATGCACCACACCCAGTGCTCAGGGTCATAAAGACATTCTCCTAGGTTTTATTGTAAAATTGAATCGATTGTCTTTGCACATTTTTGATCTCTTTTAAGCTCTTGGATACAGAAAGTAGATTTGTGGTTGCCAGAGGAGGGGGCTGAAGGTAGGAGAAATAAGTAAAGGGGGTTAAAAAATATATAATATCTATCTATCTATCTATCTATATTATATCTATATATGTTTTTCTATATATAATGAAGTAACAAAAGAAGGATATTACTCATTTGCATCCGTCGGGGGAAAAAACCCTAAGAGACATGGAAAATTTAAACAATGCTATAGGCCACCTTGATTGAAGTGATATTTTTTAAGTCTATACCCTAAAAGACAGAATACATACTTCTTTTAAATTTTCACCAAGATATACTATATGCTGGGTCATAATGAAAATGTTCTTATCTTTGTTCCTCCATATGCAGTGTGTCTTCTTCTCTAGATGCTTTTAAGATTTTCTCTCTCTATATATCATATATTTGCTTATAATGTGTCATGGTGAATCCATCTTCACATTTATCCTGCTTGGGTTTCATTAAGATTCTTGGATCTGTGGGTTTGCAATGTACATCATATTTGGAATATTTTTGGCCATTGCTTCTTCAAACTTTTTAAAAAAGGTTTTATTTACTTATTTGAGACAGAGAGAGATAGCAAGAGAGCATGAGCAAGGAGGAGAGGGAGAAGCCAACTCCCCGCTGAACAGAGAATCCAACGTGGGGCTCGATCCCAGGACCCCGGGATCATGACCTGAGCCGAAGGCAGACGCTTAACTGACTGAGCCACCCAGGTGCCCTGTTTCAAATATTTTTCTCTGCCCCACCCCTGAATTAGCTATCTTTTGTTGCATAAATATATACCCCCAAACCAGTGGCTTAAAACAATAAGTGTATTATCTCACAGAGTTTCTGTGGGTCAGCAATGTGGGAGCAGCTCATCTGGGTGCTTGTGGCTCAAGGTCCTTCATAAGAAGACCCCAATCTAGGTGTTGGCTGGAGCTGTGGTCACGTGCTGTCTTTATTGAGTTTTCCACCATGTGGACCTCTTCCTAGGGCTGTCTGAGTGCTTTCAAATGTGGCAGTCAGCTTCCTCCAGAGTGAATGGTCCGGAGAGAATAAGGCTAAATAAAGCCATAGAGTCTTACATGACCGACCCGCAGAAGTCACACCACATCATTCCTGCAATGCTTGAGTGGTTACCAGATCAGCCTTATTCACATTGGGAAGGGGCTGTCAAGGTCATGGGTCCCAAAAGATGGGGGCTGTTGGGAGCCATCTTGGAAACTGGCTACCACACTCATAGCTTTCTTTCCTCAACCCTTGAGTCTCCAATTATATGTACACTGGACCACTTGATTTTGTCCCACAGGTCACTGACACTGTCTCTTTGATCTCCTTTTTTCCTTTGAACTTCACTTTGGATAGTTTCTCTTTTTATGTCTTTAAGTTCCCCAACCTTTTCTTCTGGAGTGTCACATGAGTTGTTTACTCCATTCAGTGAATATTTTATTTCAGATATTGTATTTTTCATCCCTGTAAGTTTAATTTGGTCAAGTTGGCTGACAGTGTCGTTTAACTCATCTTGCCTCCTCTTGATCATCAACTTTTCCCACCAATTAATGAGAGAAGTACTGAAATCTTCAACCATAATCTTCAACATTGTGTCCATCTTCCTTCCTTCCCTCCTTCGTTCCTTCATTCGTTCATTCGTTCGTTCCTTCCTTCCCTCCCTCCCTCCCTCCCTCCTTCCCTCCCT
>LNAC01000014.1:7055538-7068454 GCA_002007465.1 Ailurus styani
CTCTTTCTCTCTTTCTTTCTCTTTCTTTCTTTCTTTCTTTCTTTCTTTCTTTCTTTCTTTCTTTCTTTCTTTCTTTCTTTCTTTCTTTCTTTCTTTCTTCAGTTCTGTCTGTCTTTGCTTAGTGTATGTGGAACCTCTCTTACTCAGTACATGCACATTGAGGATGGTCACATCTTGGTTCATTGACCTTTTTAGCATTGGAAAATGCCCTTCTTTATATATTTTTCCATTTTTCTACTTCAAACCTCTTTGTGTATTTATACCTAAAGTGTGTTTTTTGTATAACACATAGAGCCAGGGACTGATCTCTTGGCTATTCTGATGACAGCCAGGCAGAACTTGAGTATGACTCAATACTTCAGTCTGAGCCAAAATTGCCACACATGTCCCATGTCCCATTTTTTTCAAGGCCCCGGAGTGTGCCCCCCTTTCATTCGTGATCTTACATTGATCCTCTCTGGTCACAAGGAGAATGACCTCCATTTTGCAGCTGAGGCTCCAGGATGGGGTGTGGAGCACTTCCAAGGTCACCGAGGCAGCAGCCTTACCTCCTGGCTTGGGGCCAGCTCTCCTGTCCCACCGCAGCTGTGAAGGAGGCTCCAGCTTCCTATGGGGAGTTCCTCCCTCCTCACACACACAAACAGATTGATACAGGCCATTTTGCATTCAAGTTGGATTGATCAGAAACTACTTAACCAACCACATCAGAGGGCACATTGAAGTGAATTTTCCAGAAACTATAGGAGGTAGGTTTGCCCTAGAATTAGTTGGCAGCTTGTACCTATTGTTAAAAAAGAAAAAAAAAGTCTTGTCACCCTCTTCAATGCTAGGAGAATGAACATAATTGAAAGAGGTTCAGGATTTTTTTTTTTAAAGAAAACCCTCACAGCCTTCTGCCTGGTGTACAGCTGAAATGGAGCAAAAGGGGAAACTGAGCTTGCCTGAGCAGGGGATCGGATATCAAAGGCGGTATGTCCCGCCTGAGTGTGGTGTTCGTTGGGCCCCATCTGGACTCCTGCCCCCATGCCATAGTCTGGAGGTGGGTGGGTGGGGAGCATCTCCTTTCACAGACCGCTCCATCTGCTCCTGCCAGCCCTCCTGCCCACCCCCTGCTGGCTCAGGTTAGCCCTGGAAGCCACCCACATTCTGTGAATGGTAGGTACACTTCATCTGTCCAGATAAACCAGGAGAGGATGGTCACCTCCAGGGGGTTTCCCTGTCAAACTTTGGAGGGCATTTTAATTGACAAGGAGCTCCTAACCATCACAGCGAACCCATGCCTGGGACTGTGGGGGGTAGACAAAGGCAAGCCGGTCCCCCGCGACTCACTGTTACATGGTGGAGACGCATGTGAATGTGGGGAATACCCAAGGCTCAGACACGAGAGACACTCCAGGACACCACTAATTGTTAAGTGACAGTGGGGGACGATGGAGGCTCCCGGGCCAGAAAAGAGATTCAGAGGCAAGTTGATGAATGTGGGCAAGTCACCTACTATGTGCTCCTGTAGGAGGCAAGTTCTTCCCAGGACAAGTTGGCAGCTTGTGTTTACTGTTAAAGAAATGAGAATCTTGCAAGCATCTTGCCACCTCTCATATGTGGGATGGTGTGAGCCTGGTTCTTCCACACACACGGTCTCATTTGCTCTTCGGGAGTCACCCCATCATTTTACAGTGGGGAAACCAAGGCTGGCAGTGGCTTCAGGCACAGTTTCCAAAAGAGGGCTCTCAGAGGAGAGGGTCTGTGTCTCAAAGTCCAGGTGGGGTGGGGGTGAGGCTAGGGTGCATTTCCTGTGGCTCAGGGAGCAGGCTAGCCCAAGATCTATGCCAGACACAGCCAGGACCCCAGCGTGAACTGACCAAAGGGTTTGGGCAGGTGTATGAATGGGTAAGGATGAGGCTGCAGTGGGAGTAGAGGCAGGAATCCCATGCCCATGATTTCTGACACAGGTGATTATGACTGTGTCCTTGCTGAGATCGCCTTTGTCATGGCTCTGTGGGGCTGGATGGGGCTCAGAGCTGTTGCCTTCCCGAGGGCTTATTTGTAGATGAAGTAACCAAAGCAAAGGGGAGGAGGAAGTTTTTGGAAGCGTGGGTGAGTGAATGGTCACACAAAGAGACCACCAGGTCTTCCTGCCTGGTGGTCTCTCCATTCCTGGTTCTTCTGCTCCCATGGGCACCATTAGGACTCACGCTGCAGCTGAGCTTGGCCCCGGAGTCTGGTTTTTCCCCACCATGGTAGTTGTGGGGTCAGATGTGTGTGTGTGGGGGGGGGGTGGGCAGGACGGAAGGCTGACATGGGAGTTTAGGGATGGGCAGCTTCTCCCATAAAACCGAGACTTCACTGATTGACAATTGACAATGGTGATAGGCTTCTTCCTTGTGCTCAGCAGACTTCACTGATTGACAATGGTGATAGGCTTCTTCCTTGTGCTCAGCAGAGGCTGTTGGGGTTGGTGGCTGTCCCGTGACCTCCACCCACCCACCTTCCCTTAACAACCCAGGGGAGGCCTTACAGCGAGGCCTCTGCTCCTAGCCATGGGACTGAATGCCTCCATATGGGGTCATCTGGAATTGCAGGTTCTGAAAGCCTGAATCAGGGCAATGAATGACAGCTCTTCAAATCCCAGTGCCTGCGAGCAAGGCCACATCCTTCCTCTCTCTGTCCTCCCTCTAACAGAGTGTGAAGGCCACTTCTTTGGGTGTGAGGCACGGCCTGACTCCTGGACCTGGACTGTAGGCCTGGCTATAATAAGAGGGAAGCTGGAGATGGCTTTGGGGGCTGAGGCCCTGGGCATTTGCAGGAGGCATGACCTGACGGCCGGCGAAGACAGGGAAGCTCATGCAAGTGGCCCGCCAGCCTGGATTCATCCCAGGGTTCTGCATGGGCTACTCTGGTCCAGCCTACCAAGCACCCCTGGCTCTGTGCCTTGTATCTGGGCTGGGGCTGGTCCCTGTGACGTCCTTGCCCCGGTGGACATCATGGAGCTTCCTGCTTGGGGCCACAATGACCAGGATTCAAGGCCATCTGTTCCCTTGAGGACCGGAGGTGACAAGGACCTGGCTGAGCTGGCCTGGCAGGACCCCTGCTGTTATCAGGGGCTGGAGTCCCCCAGACGGATGTTCCTCCCCACAAGAAACTAGAAGATAGTTCAGATGTGGCCTGAAAATAAACCACACTCGGTCAAACATGCTGAGGACAGACTGATGTATCTTGTTCTTGCAGTACAAAATCTTACAAAGTCACTGTCACACGAAGAGTGTGCAGCCCACATGATGCAGGAGAAGAAATATTATGAAGGAGGCTCGGGTGGTTAGTTAATAATGTGATCATATGCTACCTTTCTACATTTGGTGATGTTTATGGTTTGGTCAGCTTTTAAAAACTGTGTCCTCTATTGTGATTTATTTTTTGTTCTAAATGATTATTTTTGGACTTCCTTTGTATTCTTAATGTGGTGTCCTTGTCCTCAAACAGACCCTCCAGATCACATGCGCTTCAGGGCCCGGTGTCCGGCCTCCCCCAGCCCCAGGGCTGCCTGCTCTTTCCACTGGGCCCTTGGGGGAAGGCCCAGCTGCTGTCCTATGATTGCACTTCCCCCAGGAGATCCGTTCAAAAGAGTGTTTCCCATTTTGCTAAAAGGAGCAAAAGCTGTTGCAGGCATTCACTTCCCTGGTTGCAGGGCTTGTGGGGATCTTGGGTCCCCCATGGAGGCCCCTGGTGAAAAAGGAAGTGAGGGAGACAGAGGGGTGGGGGCAGGGTTCTGTGGGATCTGGATCAGACCAGATGGCAGGAGCAGGTGAGCAGGTGAACAGGTGCACAGGGCTCAGGGATACCCTCCCATCTCGTCCCTACCCCTCCTCTCCATCTCTAGGCTCCCCACCCCCGCTGAGGCCAGGCCAAGATGCCAGAGGAAGCTGGTTTTGTGGGGCTTTGTAGCCCCAGGGAGAGCTGACTAGCCCCTGCTGAACATAAGCATTTGACTGCTTTATGAGCGCACATTTCTCACTGTCTGGATCATGAGGGTGCACATGTGGGCTCATGATCACGTGGGCATGTCCTCATGTGCCCACATGCATGTGTGCCTGTGTGCAACAGGGAGGGTACATCATGGTGGGGAGAGGCATTGCTACCAAGAGGCAGATAATGTTCAGAACAAGGAACTTGGGATCCGTTGGTTAAGCATCTGCCTTCAGCTCGGGTCATGATTCCAGGGTCGTGGAATTGAGCCCCTCATCAGGTTCTCTGCTCGGTGGGGAGCCTGCTTCTCACCCTGCCTGCCACCTCCCCTGCTTGTGCTCTCTCTCTCTCTCTCTCTGACAAATAAATAAAATCTTAACAAGAAAAAGAACAAGGAACTCTTCTTGTTAGCACTTGAAATTCAGACTTTGTTCAATGCAGCTCTCTGGCATTGCTGGCTCTGGGAGTGCCTCTGTAGATGAATTTTAAGATTCCTCTTGGCTTGGGATTTCTAAGAATTCCAAGAAGTTACTTGGTAAGAGAAATAGAGGAAAACTGATGTATTTATTCATCTTCATATTCATCCATGTATATCCATCTATTTACTCATCCACCCATCCACCCACTCACTCATCTACCCACCTACCAATCCACCCATCATCCACCCATCCACTCGCCCACCCACCCATCCACCCACCTAATCATCTACTCACCTACAAACCCACCCATCATACATCCATCCATTCACCCACTCATCTGCTCACCTACCAATCCACCCATCCACTCACCCACCCACCCATCCACCCACCCACTCATCTATTCACCTACAAACCCACCCATCATACATCTATCCATTCACTGACTCATCTGCTCACCTACAAATCCACCCATCCACTCACCCACACATCCATCCACCGTACTTCTGTGCATTCATGCTTCTATCCATCATCCATCCTACCTTCCACTGGCCCATCCATTCATCCATCCATCCATCCATCCATCCATCCATCCATCCATCCATATATACATACGTACAATCAATGCTCACTGAACCCAAAATACCACTGGGACAAACTCTGGCTGCTGGGTGCTGGAGACACAGATGAATCAGACATAGTCATTGCAATGAGTAGAATGTGGCAAAGAAATGATGTGGCTAGGTAGTAAAGGGCATAGCAGCTTCCATTCTGGCCTCATGAATCCCTCTGTGGGAAACCAGCTGCTATGACAAGAGGACATTTGAAAGGTCCCATGGAGAGGAACTGAAGCCTCCTCATCCAGCATCCAGCACCAACTTACCAGCCTTGGAGGCAGATCCCCCTCCCTAGTCAGACTTTCCAGAGGACTTCTCTCAAGCTGACCTCCGTCTGCCACCTCAGGAGAGACTCTGATGCCCCTCCCACATTCTTGACCCACAGAAACTGCCAGGATAACAAATGTTTATGATTGCTTTAAATCATCATGTTTGGGACAATTTGTAATGCAGCAGTAGATAACTAGTACATAGGCATGGAGAGAAACCTGCTCAGTCCCCAGCTCTGGCCCTTCCTTCTGTGTGCCAGCCACTGGGATAAGGAGTGTGGCTGCCGTGAATGGTTCTCATCAGAGCCAGGGCTCAGATGGAAGGAATTCCAGAAGTCATTCCCCTACTCATGCATTCCATAGGTATTTATTGAGGGCCCACTCTCCTGCAGCTTACCTTCTGGTAAGAGAAGACAAACATTGAAGAAACAAAGAGGTGAGTACTATGAAGGAAAACTGAACAGGATGAGGGGTGAGGGAATGTCTGGGTGTGGGTGTGAGTGTTTATTTAGCTTGGGAGGTCAGGGCAGGCTACACTGATGAGGGGACCCTGAGCAGAGAACTGAAAAATTCCGAGAGCAAGCCCGGTGGTTATCTGGGGAAATAGTGCTCCAGACGGTGGCAACCACACTGCGTGCAAAGGTCCTGAGGCAGGGGTGTGCTTGGCATGTTAGAGGAATGGCTAGGGGGCTAGAGAGGCTGGAGCACAGTGAGGGAGAGGCAGAGTGGGAGTTGATGAGGTCAGGGAGGTGGGCAGCAGGCCGGGTAGGGCCTCGTAAGCAACAGCGATGTGTCTGGAGAATGTAAGGTGCTTGTTCTGGGCTTGGAAGCTATTCCAGCACTTCCCACACTCCCAGCTCTTTGACATTGGCCCACAGAAGTTGCAGAATGGTTGCTCTGGGACACACATCAACTTGGGGACTACAGTGAGGGCCCCAACCTGAGTTACGGCCAGCAGGAGCAGGCTCCATATGCCTCGCAGGCATCCTTGGCATTCGCTCCAGGGTGCAGAGGGGGAGAAGCTGTTTCTGCCTCTCTTCCACCATGTAGCTGCATCTCACTCCTTCTAGAGTAGAATTCAACTCCCTCAGCCTAAAATTTGAGGCTCTTCTGACTATGCCTCCAGGTCATGTCTCTAGCCTCGTCTCCTACCTGAGCCCACCTTGCAGGCTGAGCTTCCCTTCCCTCCCTCTGTGCTGCTGCCCAACATCCTTCCCCTCCTTTGAGGCTGGCCATCTTCCATGTGATGCTTCCCGGCAGCCTCCAGCCCTGGCAGAGGCTCTGTTCTTTCCCAGATTCTCACCACACACCGAAGTTTCTTCTCGCTTGTGTTGTTTCTGATGGGATGTCTTGGTCATTCTCATCCTTGTCTCCCTCTAAGGAATGTGTGTTTTTCCTTTGGCTACTTTATGGAGGTATGATCTATACACTGTTTCGTTCATCCTTTTTGGTTCTGAGGTTTTGTGAATTCTGACTAACAGGTATAATGTGTAATTACTTCTATAGTCAGGATACAGAATATTTCCACTCCCCTTCCAGAAGTCCCTGGTGCCCCTTTGCAGACAATCCCTTCCTTTACCTCAGTTCCTTGAAACTACTGTCCTTCTGCTGGGGTCGCCATAACAGAACACCTCAGACTGGATGGCTTAAGCAATGGAAATTTATTTTCTCACAGGACCGGAGGTTAGAAATCCAAGACCAAGGTGTCAGCGGGGTTGATTTCTGGCCAGACCCCTTTTCCTGGCTTGTAGATGCCCACAATCTCACTGTGTCCTCACATGGCCTTCTCCCCATGAGCACACACAGAGAGAGAGCTCTCTGGCGTCTCTTCCTCTTCTCATAAGACACAGAACTATCTGATCGGGACCCCACCACTTTGGGGCCCATTTAACCTTACTCACTCCCTAAAGGCCTTCTCTCCAAATAGAGCCACATTGGGAGTCAAGGCTTCGACATGTGAATTTTGGGAGGACACAATTCAGTCCATGACACCACTGACCTATTCTCTGCCCCTGTAATTTTGCCTTTTCCAGAATGTCATATAAATTGAATTATACAGTATACAGCCTTTTGAGTCTGACTTATAGGCATAATAGGTATCAATATTTCTTTTTCTTTTTTTAAGTAGGCTCCACAACCAGCATGGAACCCAACTCGGAACTTGAACTCACAACCCTGAGATCAACACCTAAACCGAGATCAAGACACTCAACTGACTGAACCACTCACGCGACCCAGAAATCCACATGTGTTTATGTCAATGTGTTTATCAGTATTCCATTAATTTTCATTGCTGAGTAGTATTCCAGTGTGTAGATGGACCATAGTCTATTTTGCCATTGATCAGTTGAAGGACATTTGGATTTTTTCCAATTTGGGGCAATTTTGAAGAAAGCCACAAACCCCACAAACATATACAGGTGTTTGTATGAACATAAGTGTTCATTTTTGGGGGGTAAATACCTATGAGTGGGATTTTGGGGTTCTGTGGTAAGTATAATTTCATAAGAAATGTGCCAAACTGTTTTCCAAAGTGACTGCGCCAGTGTATGATAATTCTAATTCCTCTGCATCTTCAAAGCGCTTGGTATTGTCATTTTTTTTCCAAAATAAATAAATAATTTATCATTGTCTTGGTGTTCTAGGAGATAAGAGGTATTTCAATAAAGTTTTAATATGCTTTCCCTGATGACTGATGATGTTGAACATATTTTCATGTGTCTATGTGCCAGCCATTTATCTTCTTTGGTGCCATGTTTATTCAAACATTTGGCTCATTTTTTAGTATGTAGTTTTTATTTTCTTATTATTCAGTTTTGAGAGTTCTTTAAATAATTTTGGATGCACGTTCTTTATCAGACATATGGTTTGCAAATATTTTCTTCCAGTCTCTGGCTTGTCTTTTCATTTTTAAAAGAGCGTCTTTCAATGAGCAGAGGTTTTTAGCTTTTATAAAACCCAATTTATCAATTTCTTCTTTTATAGGTTTTGTATATAAATCTTTTTATTGATTGTGGTTTTAGTGTCCTATCAAAGAAATCTTTGCCTAACCCAAGGTTACAAAGATTTAGCTCTTCTGTTTTCTTCTAGAAATTTTACAGATTTAGATTTTACATTTTGGTCTAAGATGCATTTTGAGCCTTTTACATATGTGTGTTTGTAATTTTCATCAAATTTGGAAAATTTTAAGCCGTTATTTCTTCAAATATTTTTACTCTCTTTCCTTTCCTTTCTGTTTAGGATTCCATCAACATGAATTTTAGACCTCTTGATGTGGTCCTACAGATCATGAGTAGCCTTTATTTTTATTTTTATTTTTTTTATTAATTTTTCCTTTCTGTATTTTAGTTTGGATGGCTTTAACATTGCTATATCTTTGAGTTCCCTGATCTACCACATTTAATCTGCTGAGACGGTGCAGTGAATTTTTCATTTCAGTTGTATTTGTCATTTCTAGAAGTTTTATTTAAGCATGTGTGCATCTTCCATTTCTTTCTCTCTATATTTACATTTTCCTTTCAATTCTTGAGCATATTTATAATAGGTGTTCTGAAGTCATTGTATGTGAATCACATCATCTCTATCATATCTGAGTCTGTTTCTTTGAACTAATTTTTCTCTTGGTTATGGGTCACACTTTGCTGCCTGTTGGCATGTCTAGTAATTTTTGATCATATGCTGGGCGTTATGTATGTCACAATGTTCTGAGTTTGGATGCAGTCGTCCTCTTTTACAGGGGATTGAAATTTGTTTTGGCAGGCATCAACGTTCCTTGTGGATCAGTTTAATCCTTTCAAAGCTTGTTTTCAAGCTCTGTTTGGGCAGTTCTTGAGTAGCTATAGTGTATGACTAGTCTATCTCTAGGCCTAAGGCATGGTCATTCTGCATTTCCACTGAATCGCCCAGGTATTCAGCAAGGTCTTTCCACTCTAGCTGATAGGAACTTGCATGTGCCTCAGGTGAGCTCTGGGAATTGCTCAGGTCATGGCCCTCCAGTTGTGCTTTGGCCACCCTTGTGCAGTTTCCCCTCACATGCGTGAAACTAGTCTTCAGCCAAATACTTAAGGGGACACTGTGAATGTTTCTGGAATTCTTTCTTTTTAGTTCCTTCCTCTTCACTACTCTGCCTCACAATTTCCAGTTGTCCCGACCTCCCGAAGTCCCTATCTGTGTTTCCTCAACTTGGAGATCACTAAACACTGCTTCCCTGCATTGTGGCCTGGGAACTGCCCCCATGAAGAACACCCAGGTGACCCATAGGGCTCAACTCTGTTTTCTCCTTCTCTAGGGATTAATGACTGCTGCTTATTGGCGAATACCCGAAAAGAGCTGTTTCATATATTTTGTCTAGTTTTCAAGTTTTTAAAAAGAATTTTAAAGATTTTATTTATTTGAGAGAGAGAGAGAACACAAGCAGGGAAGGGGGGAGAGGGAGAGGGACAAACAGACTCCCCACTGAGCAGGGGGGCTGATCCCAGGACCATGGGATCATGACCCAAGTCAACGGCAGACGCTTAACTGACTGAGCCACCCAGGTGCCCCTCTAGTTTTGTTTTTAATGAAAGAGAGTGAGTCCCATACCAATTATGTCTTCATGGAGCAGGGTGGAAATTCTACCTTTGTTTCTCTACCTGAGAAATGGGGATGACAATACTTACCTCCTAGGGCTACCGTGAGTGCACAGGGAGACACACAGGTGTGTTGGGCCCAATCCTCATACCTTTTCATGTTCTTTATATCGCTTTTTTTTTTTAATCTCTTGGTTTGACACCTTATCCTTGTTGGGTCACTGCTCTGCTTTCAGACTTGAATGAAAACCACTCCATAGGGGATGGAGTCCAGCTTCCTGGGCATTTTCTCTTGAGATGAAACAACCTTTGGGGCAAATCTCAACCCAAAGGACATGGGACATGCAGTGGACCAGGCTGTTAAATCCTCCCATCTCTCTCCCTTGTGTGGGCTCCCTTAAGGTGTGATGGTATGGAAACCCTGCCAAAGGATCCCCTCCCTGTCTCTTGAAAGTTTACTGTAGAGGTGCAGCTGGTGTGGTAATACACAGCACCTCCTTGCTTCACATATTCCTTTTCCTCTCTCCCATGGACCTGGGCTTGCCCACATGAAGGGTCAGCATCTTAATTTTTCATCAGGCTTTGATTTCAAGAGGACCTTCTGTCAGGGAGTAGGTGAAGGGCTTAGTGTAGGGCCTGCACTTCCATGCATCATGAGTATACTGTGGCTTCTAAGAAATGCATCTGCTGAAGCACTTCTCGGGCTGTGTTCTGGCCGGTAGTGCATGTCTGTCTCCCTTTGCTGGACATAAGCTCCTTGACGTGAGATGGTGCACACACATTGTGCAGGGTCAGGCTGTGCTTGGTGGCTGTCACTGACCACATTCTATGGACTGATCTGGAATTGAACACAACGATTGCTACTAATGTTTTTTACCCCCCCTGAAGCTTGTGGGTGTTTAGGTGAGAATGGGGAGTGGCTCTCCACACACAAAACATCCAAGGAAGTCAGAGTTCTAGATGTAATGCTCAAGGGATTGGCTTCTGCTTTAACTTCTACTAAAACAGGACACAGTGGAGATGACTGAATCAGAAAGACAGTGAGCACGCCTGTGCAATTCAGGGACAGGTCAGAGAACCCCTTTCCATCCAAGGCCCAGACAGGAAGAAGGGGCACTGAGAAGGACCCCAATTCATTTATTTTACTGACAAGAAGACTGAGGGTCAAGGTGGAACACAGTGGGCTTGGGCCCACACCTCTCGATTCCTAATTCCAGTCATTCCTCCTACTCCACAGCTGTGTACTTAGAGATACAAAATTCAATAAAAAAAGATTTTATTTATTTATTTATTTATTGAGGGGGAGGGGCAGAGGGAAAGGGTGAGAGAATCTCAGGCAGACCCTGTGCTGAGCGTGGAGCCCAATGCCGGACTTGATCTCATGACGTTGAGCTCATGACCTGAGCTAAAGCCAAGAGTAAGATGCTTAACCGACTGAGCCACCCAAACACCCCAAAATTCAATTTTTCAAATAGGTTTGTGATTGAAAAACAAAATCCTAATATTCGTATTTCTGGTCCTTGATTCTGCATTTGTTCCCATGTGCCTAGCAGCCTGTGGCAGTCCTTAGAACTAAGTCCCCAGTTTACATTAGGGTTCACGCTTTGTGCCAAACGCTCTGTGGGTGTTGAAAAGTGTATGAGGTCTGCGTCCACCATTACAACACCACGAAGTTGCTTCACTGCCGTAAAAACCCTCTGGGCTCCACCTGTTTATCTCTCTCTCTCCTGAGTCTCTGGCAGCCCCGACCTTTTCGTGGTCTGCATAGTTTTGACTTCTCCAGAAGGTCATGAAAGTTGGATTGTACAGCATGTGGCCTTTTCCGATTGCCTCCTTTCACTTAGCAAAATGCATTGAAGGTGCCTCCATGTCTCTTTGGGGCTTGCCAGCTCATTTCATTTTTTCCCCTTAAAAAAAGAGAATGCATTTATTTCTTGACTATAATCCATTCATAGCGTTCAAAATTCTAAGGGTACCAACGTTCCCCTCTTACTCCTAACCCCCAGCCATCTGGTTTCCTTCTCTGGAGGCTACTGATGATAACGCTTTCTTGAAAGAACATCTTCCTGAAGACGATACATATAGAAGCATTTTTCTTCTCTTCCCTCTTTTTTATCGTGTTAAAATATACATACCATAAAATCTACCATCTTAGTCATTTTCGAGTGTGCCGTTCGGCGGCACCAAGCACGTTCACACTGTCGTACAACCATCCCCACCATCCGTTATCCAGAAACTTTGCATCTTCCCAAACTGAAACTTGTCCCCTAAACACAAGCTGCCCCCCATTCTCCCCTCCCCCTGTTCCTGGGCCTACGCTCCTACTTTCTGTCTTCATGATTTTGACGACTCTAAGTACCTAGCTCATTTCATTGTATCACTGAATAATAAGGGAGTCCTTTTAGAGAGTCCACAGGCCATCTGGCTGGGGAGGTGGGTGGAGGCCCTGAGATCTCAGGAGGGAGGTGTCCAGAATGGTGCGGTTGGAAGCATCTCCTTGACCAGGTAAACACACCACTGGATTCCCTTTTCCTTTCTTCATATTTTGATGCAGCCCACGCTTGGTTTCCTTGGTTCCTGGCCTCGGATGCCCGTCCCACCCGCTTCCTGTGCGATCCGCTGCCTCGGTCCGACGAGCGTGGCCTCGGGGCTGGGCGCACACGCGGGCGCCCACCTGCCCCGCCCGTGCGGTGCTGTCCCCGGCTCCGGCGGCCTCCGCGGGTTCCCGCTCCGTAGCCTCTGCGCGTTGGGGGACACACCGTCCCCGGCCCCCGCGTCTTCTCTGGCTCCCGTGTGCGGTCCCGCGCGGGGGCTCGTGCCTTCGAGGGCCGCGGGGCGCGGGGTCCGGGCCTGCCTGCGGGGAGTGTGGGAATCAAAGGCACCCGCCGCAGCTGGAGCAGCCTCGCCCGGATTCTTCCTGCGGCCTCTTGACAGAGCGATTGTGCAACAGCATTCCTCCCAAGGAAACCCGTCTGCCCCTCGGAGAAGGTGCGAGAGCTTCCCAGACACTGAAGGGGCCCTGCCGGGTAAATTAATTCTTCATTATTCCATTCCCGGGGCTCCGGCGTTGGCCGAGCGCCCGGCAC